>OMNN01098744.1:71111-88189 GCA_900302755.1 Chromis chromis
TCTTTGGACTGTGGGAGGAAGCCGGAGCACCCAGTAAGAACCCATGCAAGCACTGGGAGAACATGCAAACTCCACACAGTAAGACCCCAGGCCGGGAATCGAACCCAGGACCTTCTAGCTGTGAGGCCACAGTGCTAACCACCGCAACACTGTGCCGCCCTGTCCTAACTAGAACTCTGCAGCTGCATTTAAGTGATACACAAGTGAACGTTATGAATGAATGATAGATCTGTAAAAAGTGGGTTTATGGAGTGACCTAGTGGTTAAGATGCATATCATCCTAATGACCCCTGTCCAGCTCTGACTGTCCACCCCTGTTTCAAACTATACAGCAAGATGTCCAGTAAAGGCACAAAAAATTCAACATTTATCAACACCTGATATCTTTAAATGTTGTCTCCTGTCAAAAACAAGAACAACTGCCATCTTCTTTGATTAGTGCCACTAACGCCATTTCTGATGTTTAAAACTACATCAGCTTTACCTGTCTGTGAACATATTTCACTTCCATAGTTGCCACATGCTGCACAGACAGCAGAGTCAGTCACAGCGTCACAGTTGCACATCTGTACCCGGTTGAGGCGGCAGAGTATGAAACCAAGTCATGTGGGTGGCCTTTGCGGTTTCACACGCTCTGGGCTATATTTTTTAAACCTTCCTTTGACTCGCACTGCTCTTCAAGGAAATTGCACTACTAGCCTTTTTTTGACATCTTTACACGTTGACAGGATGCACAAGCTCATCATCATCTGATAGAGGTTCACAGGATGCTTCACTGATAAACACAGCAGCAATTTAATGCCAAGTTTTTTAAGTTAAATGTTGGCTTTTTCTGAAATACAATACAAATCTTAATTACTTACAAATCACTCTAATAACTATAAACAGGCTCAGTAAGTGAGTCTTTCTTGTCTTTGAATGTGGAAATGCTACTAAACATTACTTCCTTTATTGACATATTGATTACTAGTTTCTTTGAGATGTATACCCATTACATTTTCCCAGACAAAGAAGACGCCTTCAGATTGATCATTTTGTCCAGTGGAACAACCAAATATTCAGTTTCAATCAAAGAAAAACAGTGATTCCTCACCTCTGAGAGAAGGAAAAGTTTGATTATCAAAATAGTTTCAGCTCTACGTCCGGCTGTTAATTCTTAATTTGGGCCTCTTACACCCAGGCCATAAGGCACTTGTGTGCTTTCTATGCCTCCAAACAAATCACATATATCATCACCGCAGCTGTATAATAGCTACAAGAAGTCAGTTGATGAAAGGGAATACTGTCATACAGCCTGCAAGCACAGATGCATGACACCATTGATCTGAACTAGTATAGATTGTTCCCATCTTTCATCTATGAGTTCATGTGAGCAGCTGGTGTTGACTGCTTATCATACACATACGTGTTCTTGCTTTAGCTTCTTCCCACAGGCGAAACACGTACAGCTCATCTAACCATCTTCACACAGCAGCTAGCAGGGTTTGAACTTCCCTAAAGTGCACTTTTTGATTCTCCTCATGATTATTTATATCAGTTTTTATGTGCAGAATTGAGTCCAACACTATGAAAACCTGCATCAAAGCCCGTATCCTCGTCCTTATATGATCCATTGCATCACTACTACAAAGACCTGCAAAAGAGGCATATTTCTGTGAGAGATTAGTGAAGCAGTGGGATGCAGCTATGAGGGGGATGTGCCGGCCCACTTCAAATGTTGTCAGACATATGAATCTGTTTGTTTCAAGCATACTGTAGCCATATGATAAACTGTCCAATCTGCTTGCCGCCCTTTCATCTACTGCACGCTGCGTTTGGCTCTAAGTCGCCTGTGACCTTCAACAGACGTAAATAGGCGCAAAAATGAATTGAAATCTGTGTAAATGAAGGATAACTTTGTTAAGATAAGCAGTCCACCAAAACTTTCCTCTCTAAATGTTTGCAGTTGCAGCAACACTTGTGGCTTAAAGGCACTATGACCAGCAAACCTCCTACAATGTTACAAACACTGTGATCAGTATTTTTAATCATTTCACTGCTGAAGTTCACACTGTGACTTCTACTTGTTGCAGCAGCTCGTTGCATGCACTAAGTGACCTCAGAACAAACATATATTCGCTGTTGGCAAACCAGTTTCAGTTCCTGTATGATGGGTGCTGTGGTGAACTCAGGAGTGATTCTCACGAAGCACGTTTTACCTCAGAGGCAACACAAATGTGGGTGTTATACCCTCAAGATCAATGTCACTGATGCATAATAAATTGTAAAAATGTCCACAATATGAAATGCTGCTGTTTTTTTTTAAGCCCCAACTCCTGCAGGTCCTGACAAGGAAATATGTTTTTGTCAAGACAGAAAGTGTTACTGTTTCTTCCAGAGAGCTATGTCCTCTCTGGTTTTCAGCAGTGTTTCTTAATGTCCTCCTAACATCTGAAAATAAAAAGTCTCGCGTTTTGAACTTGACTCTTTCTATATTGATAACATTTCAATAAAGAGGAGATATAAAGAATGGCAGCATATTGATGTCCTTGATAGAAACTAACAGGATTTTAAAATATTTCACAAATATCTTGTATCTTTATTCATATCTTGTTATAATTATGGCAAAATATTTAAGCCACAACAGTGGAACAGGTTCAACTTAAGCAGCTAAAGGCCGAACACAACATGTGAACGTGTACAGGAGACGTTTAGAGGCATTCAAATGGTTGTTTTGTACAATCACGTAAAGATTTTGAGCGTAACAGGTAAGCATTGGATCAATCTAGATGTACTGAAACTGTGAGGCTCCAAATAACTGCATAACTAAGTAAGAGGTGCTCGTTCAAAGAGTCACAACTCAGTCAAATCTGAACACACACACACATAATACAAAGTTGTTTCAATTTTGTCCAAAGGGGCCCCAGCGTGTCAGGTTTTGACAATCCCTGGATCAGCCAATCAACTAGTGCGATGTTAAGCTCTGCAGGTTTCATTCTTGGTGGATGTTGGCCTCTCTGCGAGTCTGTGTAAGTTGGGAATAACTCTCAATACTGTGTGAAGAGTTTATTCTTAGAATTATAATTTCAGTCCAAGTTGCACAAAACTTTTGTCTGCAGAAATTAAGGCTAGATGCAGGAAACCTTACTGTTACTTCTGGTCATATGGTTAAAAATGAATCCCTTCATTAAGCAGTGATATAGTAGCAGAGATAATGCATGCATGGAGAGAGCAGACATGCAGTTATACACCGATCAGACATAACATTATGACCACCTGCCTAACATTGTGTTGGTCCCTCTTATGTGGTCAAATATGCTCTGAACCATTGGGCATGGACAAGCGGACCTCTCAGGGTGTCCTATGGGGTCTGGCACCAGGACATTGGCAGTGGATCCTTTGGGTGCTCTGGCTTGTGCAGTGGGACCTCTGTCAATCAAACTTGTTCCACTGCATCCTGTTGATGCTTGATCAGAATGGGGTCTAGGAAGTTGTTGGGCGATTGTCATGTTCCTCAAGATGTTCCTGATTGGTTGAATTTTTTGTCATGCGGTGGGGTGCATTTTCCTGCCGGGGTAGGCCAGTGACATTTGGGATTGCTATTTGCATGAGAGAGTGTGCTTGTTCCAGGACAATGTTTATTTGGGTGTCTAAGTCTCATCAACATGGATGCCAAAATCCAAGGTTTTCCAGCAGAACACCACATAGTACCAATATGATCAATGTTATTCACTTCACCTGTCAGTGGTCATAATGTTGTGACTGATCATTGTATATTGTGTTTTCAGTGAGGAGAACATACAGGTGAAGTAAAAAACAAGACAAAAACTAATTCATTAGAGTTGGACCCAAAGTTGAAGTTGATTTTGGGAAACAGCATGTGTGAAGGTCTTATTACTAAGGTCAAAATGATCAAGCACAAGGAGACAATCTGGGGAACTTGAAGGAGGCTGTTCACATCCAACACCAGAAATGATTCTTATCTAATACTGACAAATATTATTCGAGGGGGAAAACTTGGGGTCATTGTTTTGTAATCTTCAAGCACTTTCAAGAAAGTCTTTACATCTTACAACATACTACGTGCTACTACCAATATATCTCTAACTGGCCAAAATATGCAAAAATATCAGTCCAAAATATATCAGTTGGGCTTGAAAGCACGGAAAACGGTAAAAAGTGGACCCAAATTTGAGGCTATTTACACAACCTTTACAGGTTTTTGTCATGTACAAGTCACCTTCCAGAGTGAGTCTGGTCCTATGCTGTACATATAAGTAAGTGAACAATGTCAGGATGTTCTGTATTGAAATCCGTCTTCACACTTATTCTGATATATCTGACAGATAAACAAGCTGAGATCATGGCGCTTTTTGAACTCTCTGAAACACAGTCACTGGTTACAGACTGTCACACTGGAAGCGTAAACCATGAGGTAAGTGTTAGTCTGTCATCATCTTTATGTGAAAACCTGTGTGTCTACTCGATCAGATACTGTGCATCTCTATAACCACAAACTGCCAGGAAAAACATTTATGAGAAATACATGCTGTCTGCACTATCGTATCTCAGCAAAGATTCAGTCGACAGACTTTTGAGATTTTTAAGTTTTATTACATCCTCAAATTATTTCTTTAACTGAGCAGGATGCTGCCTCTGTCATGTAAGTGAGCCAGTTAGCTTCCTCGGACAGAAAACAGGAGTGTTTCTGACATCTAGAAAAACAGAACTCGATACTCTCTACTTCTACTAACTCGCCTAATGTGTGGAATGAAAGTATTTGGGGTATCCAGGGTAGGAAACAGATAATGTTAATGACTTGAATGACACTCGCCTGGTTCAATCAGTAAATTTGACCCTGCTTCTTTGGTAATTGATTTTCTTACTTTGCGAAAAATCTTAACACTGCTGTTTGTGGGAAGCAGTTTAAATCATCCATCTATCCATTATCTACACACCGCTTAATCCTCTGTAGGGTTGCGGGGGGGCTGGAGCCTATGCCAGCCGACTCGGACGAAGGCAGGGGACACCCTGGACAGGTCACCAGTCTATCACAGGGCTACACATAGAGACAGACAACCAAGCACAGTCACATTCACACCTATGGACAATTTAGAATAATCAATTAACCTCAGCATGTTTTTGGACTGTGGGAGGAAGCCAGGGTACCCGGCTCTCTGCACAGGGAGAACATGCAAACTTCACACAGAAAGAAATAAATCAATTCCGCTCTATGTTTTTGAGTCAGTGTCGGATATGGCTGAGAGTTTTGTTCAAATTGCATAAGCAAAGTTTTCTCACTTTTTTTGTTGTGGTGGTGTTTAGAGCTACCTACCGACTGACAGAAACTAGACAAAAAGACTGCGGCTCTGTGAAACATTATACCATCTCTGAACAAAAATACAGCTCAGGCTGATATCAGTGTCATTAGTTTCGCAGGTATTTCACTAAAAATGAACGACCTACACAAGCAAAATTCTGGTCTAACAATGTTATAGGGATGTTGCAATACCACAAATTTAGTAGTCAGTGCCAGTACCATAGAATTTTCACAATTCTCTGAATGTGGTGACTGTAGCTTCTGAGCAGCAGCCAGCTCGTTATTAGCTGTTATTAACTTTGTAACACAGAGTGTTGTGAAACTGTGCACATAGTGGAAGTGTAACAATGGAGAAAAAAGTTTTTTCAACCTTATTCTGGGGCAAAGTCACCCAGTTTTTAAGCAGTTATCATAAGATTTGACTGGTGATCAGTAAATTTGACCCTGCTTCTTTGGTAATTGATTTTCTTACTTTGCGAAAAATCTTAACACTGCTGTTTGTGGGAAGCAGTTTAAATCATCCATCTATCCATTATCTACACACCGCTTAATCCTCTGTAGGGTTGCGGGGGGGCTGGAGCCTATGCCAGACATTTACAAAGTGATCCGATCTTATTAGCCTGAAACACCTGCCCAGTGACGTTACCAAGATCGCTGAAGAGTGAAGAGACTCGCCTATAAATACGTTTTATTGTTTACTACAAGAGATGCAGCTGTCTCACTTTACAAATAATAATAGTAACGCTGCAGGATAGGAACATTCTGACAACCTGGTGTCCCTAAGGTAACTAAAACTTGTTCACCTTGAATGATGTGTATAAATATCTGTATTTGAGCTGCTTCGATAAGTTTGAGGTGTTTTCTTCATTCATTCCAATTGCTCTGTGACACTGTTTACATTTGGGCATTTGGTCATCTATAACATTTCCCTGATCATCCAACTCAAACTTGAAATATAAACTCCATGCATGACTCTTGCTCTTTTTTTCCCCACAAGTCTCAGTGGACCTAGTGCTGCACCTGCACTTGCTGCCATGAATTCCACATGTTGCTGTTATTGTCCAGCACCTCCAACACCTACAGGTTCTATGGTCCCTTCAATACTTTGGGAACCATAAACAAGGACCATCATGCTGGTAGAAAGTTTCATGGCAATCCATCCAATAGTTCTTGAGACATTTTAATTAAAACAAACCAGCTTTATGTTGATGCTGAGGGAAAAGTCTGGAGATCACCGCAGTTGGCAGGATTCAATTTCTGGGTAACATGAATTTCTGCACAAACTTGAAAAGCAATTCATTCAAACGTTGTTGAAATGTTTTCATTCAAATAATGAAAACTGATTGCCTTAATTTGAACCTACAGTGTTAAACTACCAAAGAGATTCCTGTGATGGTATGTTGAACAAAAGCATTCCGAATTCTGATTCTGTCATCTTCATGTTTCTGAGCTTCTTTACCAAATCTACCTTGAGACAACAAACAGTTTTTTCCAGCCACACCTTCAGAATTCAGAGGGATTCTAAAAGGTGCAGAAGAAGACACAACACAAACAGGATCAGACCCTAATTACTCAGCGTCTCATAGAATCTGTGTGCTGCTGCCAGCAGACAGTTTATGTAAGATTAGTGCTGATTGCTACAAACCAGGGAGAGAGCTGATTCAAAAGAAAGATAGAACAGTCAGTATAGAAGAGGAGGAGGAGGAGGAGAGATATTGCTAATGACGGAGATGGCTGGGTTCACTACCAAGTCTCGCCAAGCTCATAAATTCAATAATGTCTGAGGACTTGCATCCCCTGACCTCACAGCTTTCAATGAATTAACCGCCCTCTCTGGTCAGCTGCTGCAGCGTTCCGTGTGCTAAGGAAAATGTAGGGAAAAGACTAATTCCCAAATCTGAGATGTGGGAAACTGCAGAAAAAAAAGCTCCCCAGTCCTCAAAGGAATGTTGGGGGAATCTAAATCAGTTTGTGTTCGATGAACTCTTCGCCCTCTCTCTCCATATTTGCAGCAGACATACTGTAACAAAGACATTAACGGCTGCTAAATTCATTTGGAAAACACCTTGTGATACCTGCATCACAGTAAAAACACAGGTCAAGGCCCCAAAACAGCTTCCATTTAATTTACTACTTTGTAATCCAATAATAGGCCATTAAGGCTGTGACTGCTTTGTTAACCAGCTATATGAAATCCAAAAGGTCCTGTGGCTGTTTCTCACAAACAAACATCTTATTGTGTCAGATCTCCATGATGTGCTGCATTTTGGGGGCAGTTTACAAGTAAAGCTTCAGTGTATCAGTCACAAGGTCAACAGAGAGAGAAAGAGTGGAAAGACAAAGAGCTTCAAGGTGTGTTTAATTATTTAGCTGATCAGCTGTTTTGATAAGTGTTGGGGATTTTTCTGCTTATGTCAGAAACTAAATTTGGATTTTTGGACTCTTGGTCGGACAAAACAATTAATAGGCTTAAATTATGTCACCATGAGGTTTAGGAAAATAGAGATGGGCATTTCTTTACTCTACATTTTATAGATGGAAATGAATAAACATCATCAGAACTGAATGGTCATAAAGGCACGAGAAACTTTGTCCTTGGGAGAGAGAGAAGTGTTTACCTTGGCTAAAAGTCTTCATCTGATAAAAGCTACAGTAGTTGTGACCACTGAGCTGATCTGCCTGTTAAATCTGAAGGAACTGTCGAAGATCACTCCAAAGTTTTGTTTTTTTTAACCAAAAATCTAATCGATTGTATGACGCCAAAGGGCCAAGAGTGGCATCAGGGTCTTCTAAAAGATCCAGTCGACCAAACACAACAATCTCAATCTTATCTTCATTAAGACTGAGAAAGTTTGGACTCTTCCAGATTTGATCCAGTGGCTCTATGTTATATTATTATATTGAAGCAGTGAGACGCAGGAACTATATAGCAAACATGCACACTTCAATATTAATTGCAACCCACAATATTGAACAATGTTATTGCATATTGTCTTGATATCATGCAGGGAAGAGATGACTCCTTTATGTGGCCATAAAGCAGTCATCTCTTCAGTATCTGCAGTGTACAAAATGCAGCTGCTAACACAGGAAAAAGAAAACTTGATCACATAGCACCAGTGCTGGCCTCCCTCCTCTGGCTTTCTGTCTGTTTCAGGCTTGATTTTAGCAGAGCTCTTGCAACATCACTCTTTGAGATCAACCAACCGGATGCTCTTGGATGTTCTGAGATCTTTTGAACCTCTCAGTTGCCAACAAATTGGCACCAATTATTGTGAGGGCGACTAGCAGAAGGCTTAGAGCTTCATCTGACTGTCCAAACGGTGCCAATGAATGACCAGGGCTCCACCTGATAGGTCTGAAGCTCGAATACTGAATATTTTCCTTCTTCATTCAATTTTAGCCTTTGCAAAGTGTTCATATCGCATCCATGATTAAAAAATGACTTATTGGTTAAATACTATCAGACGCAGACATAATCTGCAATTATTTTATTGAAGATTCACTGAATCCACCTTCTCAAATGTGACAATTTGCTACTTTTTCCTGTTTTATAACCACTTTTAACTGCATATGTTCTGGTTTTTGACTGTACATCAGACAAAAAGAGCAATTTGTACAAAGTATCTTGGGCTAGGAGAAGGTTTGATAGATTTTTTTATACAATATTCTGATATTTTATAGGAAACAAACTGCAGATTTATAGGTTCGGCCATGATTGAGAGTTATTTTAAGTTAATTAAGTTAATTGTTTAGGTAATTTATCAGTCAAAAGTGTCACATTTGCTGCTGGTTCACATTTGGTGCCATACCACTTTCAACTGAATATTTTGGGTTTTTGTCAGACAAAAGGAGGAATCTGAAGACTTCATCTTGGACCCTGGAATCTGGTGATGCCAACTAATTTTTCTTACATTTTACAGACTAAATGATAAAAAATTATAATCAATAATGTAAAGGATTATTAGTTGCTGCCTTAGTGTGATGTATAGGTTTCCATGCTGCTCATGTCCTTAGTCAGCTTGGTCATTCCCCTCCGACACATACTGATTAAAGCCAGATGCCCTTCTCCTCCGCAGTACCAAACTCAAACCACCTGTAGGCCCATCTCCGTTAGGAATTTACAGAGATTAAATGCTGCCACTACAATAACCACATGTGGGCCTCTGAGGCAGGCCGAGGGAGCTCCGATAGCACAACACGGGATCTCCCAGTATGGTCTCAAAGCAGAGAGCTTCCACCCTTGTGTAAACCTACTGAGGTCACACTCCAGCAGCTCAGGCTATGTCCAGTGGAGCTGTGCAAGATGGGACATGAGAGGACAACAGAAGGAGTTTAGTTAAGTAACTGCAACCATTTACAAACAATCAGCCTGAATGTGCTCAGAGCCAAAAACCAGTGTGTATTGACCTGCAGGAGCCAAACTGAGGCCACAGAGGGATAAATAACAACCCTGACTTCATCATTGATGTAATGATTGGATGCTAATGATTTGCAAAAACGAGCACGGACTGATTTTGCACTCACACAGACACGCATTTATCTCTAACTCAATTCTCTAATGACCATCACAAGCCAGTATCACATGTAAGCGAAGGAATCTGAGAATTAAAGAGAGGCAGGCACTGTTTGCTTTGCTCTAAACTCAGAGGAGAGATTCTCTCTTCTCAACTCCTGCCGGTACTTTCCGTCATGTTTGAACGACTTGGACTTGACCTAGAAGTTAATTCACCACTGCTGCTCTGGAGCTGGTCCTGAGGGCGCAGCATCACCGGAGGGACACCCAAACGCAGATACATGATACGCATTACAGGATTCATTCCACCTCCTACATATTACCACCTCATGAGCATTCATCCAAAGCTTTGTTTTAAGACGGGGTGTGACGTGATTTCACATGATGATGATGTTTCACATGAACGACCACTGTTTCTGCAGAAACATGATGAATCTGTGACGCTGCAGAGACGCTTTTCCAGGAAGCCTTTTGGCACCGTTGCGCAAACACTGGCATGCGCAACATTCAATTAGAGCACCATACGGTAATTTGACAGACTAGTAATGTCTCCGTTATATGAGGCGCTGCCATGCTTCTGAGGCAGAGCCGCCGCACGTAGAAACAATTAAGTGGTTTCACCCTCCAGTCAGAATAAGTAACATCTGGGCAATACGGGCGGAAAGTATTTAGGGGCAGTTTACGAGGACACTGTGGTGCCACCACCTCCTAACGGGGCGCGCAGGCAACGTGAGTGACACACCTAATGGATGCTTTTAGCTGCTTGGTCGTCAATTATGCAGACTGAGTGTGTGCGCAAAGATGCGTTTGGAGACCTTGGCGCGGCACTAAAACGCGCGCTCTGTCATTGATTATTTCATGTGGAAACCAGCAGAAAACGCCTGAGCCCTTTTCAGATTTTACTCACCAACAACCGCCACTGCTGTCAGAGTGAAGTGTTGCCTCAACCAGTGCATCCTGACGCACCAGTTTGTGTCCCTCAGCTTCAGTTATTCCACCGACTTTCTCCCGCTCGTAATTCAGATAAGCAGATTCCTCAGAGGAGCAAAATCGTTAAATGACCATCAAGAGTCCACAAGGCATTTCCTGAGCCGCAGCATCCGCAGTTTAACAGCCTCAAGTCCAGTTTTTAAACCGGCTCCACCGCTCGGGATGAGATTGAGTCCACTGCGCGTCTTCTGAGCTGAGCGAACAGAAACAGAGGAGGAGGAAGGAGGAGGAAGGAGGAGGCGGGTGGGAGAGTTGTAAGGAGTTCACTCATGCACAGGACCTTATAAGCTACGTTTGCGGGGGCTTGGTCTGCCAGCATGGGAAAATCTTAGCAGTCCAATAACAGCAGAACACTGATGTCTGGAGACAAGACCACAACTGAACGGTTGGACCAGAATAGACTCAGTCCAACACTCAGGATTCAGCCTGTGACAGCTGATCCCTCGCTGGGATTGTTTTCATAACCCAAATTCATCATATAATTGCGCCATAAATGAACAACAGTGTAATTGGGTTACATTGCTTCACAAGTCTTTCCAGTTTGTGGAGGATTTATTGTGTGAAAATACATTTTAGGCACTCTACATGAAGGAAAAAAGTGTCTTCTTCCTCAAAAATTTAAAAATTTAAACAGTAAAACTCAAAGATTCAAGAGAAAATCATAGGTTTGGATTGCAAGTGTAAGTGACAGCCTGTGAACATTCAAAAATCAGTTGAGGAATGAAATGTAAATGGGGTTTTATGGAAACATCAACACTGCTGTTCTTGCTCCTCGATAAATATAGTAAAATTGTCCTCTTTGGCACTTGGCCCTCCATATAAGTAATGGATTTCCCAGAGGTCCGTGTTCATTTACCAGCTGTGGTGCTGAAAGCTGGGTTCCACTGTAATATATTAAAAATAAGTTTCAACATCTGAGTGTGCTGCACCTGAAAGATGTCAGTTAAACAAGTTGTTTCCCACCATATGATGTACAATCTGCAGTCAGAACACATTTTAATGTTATGATCCTTTAGGTCTTATTCAAGCAACATGGTAATTAAATAAAGAAGTCATCAAATATATGCCAAACTAAGGCTTTGATTTTTTTTTTTTTAGGTAAAGTAATGAGCTCATGTCCAAACATTTGAGGTTTAAAAAATAATAATTTATGTGTATAATAGCAAGATCTAACCTTTCTGATGCCCACACTGTACAATTTGCTGTTGTTTTACAGTTTGTCCATGTTTTGTCCAAGTAAAATCACAAAAAAAAAAGTATTTGTTTACATGTTAACCCTAAAAAAACAAGCTAAAACTGTAAATACTGTCCACATCCAAAATCTGTATTTTTATTAGTACTTTTTTTTTTTTTTTTTTACAACATTTGATCAAAAATTGCACAATTTCATTATATTTTAATCAACAAGAAATATCATCCTTTTAGAGATACTTGCCATTATTTTAAATAAAAGCTGTAAATTAAGAATTGAAAAATTATAAATGCTTTAAAAAAATATATTTTCCCCAGATTTTCTGTGTTTCGGCAGATATACCTAGCAAAATCACAGAAGAAAAAAGCATAAATGTAAATGTTGACTGTAAAAAAAAAATGTCTACAAAAATCTGTATTCATAATTAATTTGTTCTTGTACACTGTGCAACCATAAAATTACAGTTTTACTGTATTTAAATCAGCTAAAAATGTAATTATTTTATAGATATATGCAATTATTTTCCATGTTTTAATAGTTTTTGAATATTACAGTATTCCACCATTTTTACTGTATATTTCTAATAATAATGCATTGGTTTTATATAGTGCTTTTCTAGACACTCAAAGACGCTTTACATTGCATTATTCATTCACTCCATACTCGATGGTGGTAAGCTACGTATGTAGCCACAGCTGCCCTGGGGTAGACTGACAGAAGCGAGGCTGCCATTCTGCGCCATCGGCCCCTCCGACCACCACCAACCACTCACTCTCACACTGCATTCACCCAGGCTTCCTGGTGTTCCCTCACGGTCTCCCATCCAGGTACTGACCAGGCCCTACCTCACTTAGCTTCCGAGATCTGACGGATCAGGCATCCACAAGGTGGTATGGCCATTAACAAGGCTAGCACCTTTGCTGCCAGACCTTCACAGATTTTTTCTTTTAACAATTTTTAATTTAAAAAATACATTTTTTACAGTGCATTTTCTGGCACTTTGCAGCTATTTGATGTCAGAACAATATACAGCAGGCTCCAGTGATGACTGGCAACAGTCAACAGGGGCACAGTTAACCAGCTCCAATTCAGTCACTGACATCGTTATCTGACACCAAAACAAACTTGCATTGTGAGTTAGTAGCTTAGTTGATGAAGGACAGGTTTTTAGAAAAACAAAATATGATTGACACATTTGTTTGGCCAGTAGCTCAGTTCCTGGAATAAACAAGTCATTCACAAGACTATTGCAATGCACTTTACTCTGGTAGCAGCAGAAGAAAACATCCGACAACTACAGCTGATGAAAAACAATGCTGCCTGACTTTTAACATACTAAGAGAAGCAAACATCAATCCTTGTTGTCCTTCACTAACTACCTAAGCGTCTGGCTGCTGTCTTTGTATCTGCTGACTCCCTATGAGCTTGATTGTTGCTTGAGATCCTCTGGCAGGCCCTCACGGATAGTTCCTCATTTCTGATTTGTCACCAAAGCTGATCAGGCCCCTCAGCTGTGGGACTTTCTGCCAGACTTCAGACAGGCAAAGTCAGTATCATTTTTAAAGTCTCTTCTTAAAACCCCCTTTTATCATTTGGCGTTTTCTCAATGGATGGTACTTGTTGTATGAATGAAGTTCTTGTCATGTTACTTTATTGTATGTTTCATTGTAAACGTCTTTGTCACTTTGTTTTTGAAAGGTTCTATACATATAAATCTAATTATTAGTATTATTCAGCCCCTGAGGAGTCATATCGTTACAGCGAACACTGAGTTACAAATTTGAAATGTTGTGCAAGTTTCAGTGGTCAACAGCTGGAGAGAACTGATAAAAATCCCAATATGATTATTAAGGGATTAGTACAGGGTGGTGGATGGTGTTTGTTCAGGGGCCTGGAGATAGATCCTTGATTACAACCAACTATACAAGTGTAGAGTTACCCTATAATGCAAAAAACAGTTTTCCTGTCGAACACATCATCTTTAGAGCAAACAGGCTCACTTACATGACACTCCCTGCAGTATTTTCACAGTTTTGTCCGTAATCCTGTAATAAAGTCTCCCTACTCCTAATATCCTTACACCAAATCTCAACAATTTTGCTCAATTTTGTATCTTATTCTCATCTTGAAATAGTTACCGAGCAGAAAACATAAATCCCTGAAAGCAGGTTGAAGCCACATAAAACCACTGGGGATAAAGCTAGCAGTATCAACCTCCTAAAGCTAATTACCAGTAGGAAACCACATCATTACACCTTAAAAACCACCAGTATTTACCTTCCAAAATGCCTGCTGACACCTGAGCAACCGCCATTCATCGATAGCCAACCATTCTGGGATAATTTAGCTCAGACACAAAATGCTACGGCTACCATTACAGTAGCTATTCTCTCAGTCGATGGGAGAAATAAAGTGCAAACATCTGGAAAAACTCTCCAAAAGACCCTTTCTTTCTGGGATTTTGCCTGATTCTTTATAATATTGTTCCAAATTGTTCCAGGTGTTGCCTTTCAGTTTGGTCACCTGTTAAAGACTGCCATTGTTTTGAGATATGTGTATATCGGGGGGCAGTGGTGGCGCAACAGCTTAAGCCCCTGACTACTGATCAGAAGGTCAGGGAATCGAATCCCACTGTGGCCACTGTTGGGCCCCTGAGCAAGGCCCTTAACCCCTGACTGCTCCCCGGGCGCTGCACCGCGGCAGCCCACTGCTCCTATAGTATGTATAGTTAAGGTTAACTTTGAACAGGATGGGTCAAATGCAGAGAAGGAATTTCCGTAAGGGGATAAATAAAGGTTAAATGATTATTATTATTAGCTATATATGTATAAGGTGTTAGAGCTGCTTTGTACCATGTGTGCAGGACATACAAAACAAAATACACTGTTTAATTATGCCATCTACAAGGACACATAGCTATGTTTCATCTGATGCCCAAAATGGAAACATAATTCCTCTGTGCTTTCCCAAAATTGTTACAAATCACATAATAAACTATAACAAATACAACAATACAACTTGAACAGGGTTGTCCATCCACCCCAACCTCCTCCCTATGTTGCTCTGCAATAACCACAGCCCAATTACTGTAGCACTGCAATAATAATAGACACTGTTTTGTTTCTCTTGCTGAAATTACCAGCACAATCTCTGTGAGAGCAAAAAACAACGTGCAAACTGTACTTTTTCCCATAAAATCCCCTTTCAGACACATTTAATCTTCACGAGTCCGCTGCTGTAATTATCTGCTGCAACAATATTTCTCAGGAAACTACAGTTTCAGAGACTCACACCTGATGTCTTGTATTATTGTCTGCTTTTCGATCTATTTTACAGCCTTTTGTTGCTTTCGCCCTTGCAGTTTTTCTTCCCCCTTGTGTCTGTATTGACTGCTTGCAACATTATACTCTCTCACTTCACCCACACAAACACATACAGTCATGCACACCTGCACGGTCGCATCCATTTCCTCAATAACTGAGTAGCAGAACCACAGTTATCCTTCTCCATTTCTGTGTCTAAATATTATGAATCTGTTAATATACAAAGAACTACAAACATAAAGAACGATTCATCCGCAAGCATTCAGGATGAGCTACTTAACATACAAGTACATCCGTTTGAAGGCGAAAAACGTGGGATTACACAGCAAACAACACATACACACTTTAAATATGCAGACACAGATCTGTATCAGACAGAATCTCAGGAACTCCCTGTGAATCAGACAGTTTACAGGAGTCCTTCCTGTCTTCAGCCCTGCAGATATCTCTGACTGAGACTCAGGAAGACTCTGATTAGTTTCCATGCACTTCCTCACTGCAACATACCCTTCCCCACCCATCTCCCCCTTTCCTCATCCTCTTACATGCCTCGGCCCACTCACATGCTTTTTTTCTCATGGTAACAATGTATAGAGAGTACCGTATACTAATGGTGCTCCATGGTTTCATATGTGACCCCTACACAGTTTCCTCCCCTGTTGCTCCGTCCCCTGCCTTTCATTCTGACATACTATATTCCTCTATTAGCCGTGGAAGTCTATTCTAATGTGTTTTTCTTCTCTCTCTCCTCTTTAACTGCCTGTATACATACAGACAGGAAGAGCGCATTAGGAGTGTAGGAGAAACAAAGCTCTCTGGCTCACTAATGAATCAAAGGCATCTTGATTCAGTTTCACCAATACTTTGCTTGAAAAGTCCAAAAAAACATTCATATTGTGGACTCGCAGTGGCTTGTCTGAGCGGCTTTTTGTGGCGTACAGATCCACTAAGGTAATGAAGACAAACTGTGCATCTCAGACACAGTGAATCCCTTTAAGTGAAGGAAATTAGCTCAGCTCATAAAGTGTGACAGACAATATTTCTGCGCAGACTAAGTCAATCGTTGGCTCATTCTAAAGCCAAGCAGTAGACTCTCTCCCCAATAACAACCGTTCCCCTCCAGTGAAAGCTATTTCCAGTGAGCATCTGAGGAATCTGTAATGTATACAAGAGGATAGTGCTTGTGGTGAAGGTAGATGACAGCTCACAGTAAACATATACTTTCTATGGTCTTCTCTGTTTGCTGAATTGAATACGGATGGTATACCTGGAAATTTGAGACTATATTTAACTCAATATCTGTTGAGACAAGTGAACCCATTTTGACAATGTCAACTAAAACTGTAAATGAAAATGTTTTATAAAAGTAATTATAAAAGTGTTCCTCAAGATGTTCCGGATTGTTTGATATTTTTGCCATGTGACGTTTCCATTCCTGCGGGGGTAGGCTAGTGACATTTGGGATTGCCATTTGCATGAGGGAGTGTGCTTGTTCTGGGACAATGTTTATTTGGGTGTTTAAGTCTCATCAACATGGATGTTAAAATCCAAGGTTTTCCAGCAGAACACCACATAGTACCAATATGATCAATGTTATTCACTTCACCTGTCCGTGGTCATAGTGTTGTGGCTGATCGGTGTATATACTGTATATGCCGCAGTGGTGGCGCAATGGTTATGTCCCTGGGCTACTGATCAGAAGGTCAGAGGATCAAACTCCAATGCGGCCATTGTTGGGCCCTTGAGCAAGGTCCTTAA
>OMNN01098745.1:0-13523 GCA_900302755.1 Chromis chromis
GACTTTAAATGTGACCAAGATTAACCAATGTTACCAAGGGACCAACAATGACAAACATACAAATAAATAAAATTAGGATCTATGAATGATCTCACCTTGGTACACATTAAATAAAGAAAGAGGAACCTAACTTTGCATTTTTGTTATGTGGTTTCATGTCAGTTTGCATCTAATGCATTTCAGTGAACTATCGAACATTCTATTGTAGGGGTTGCTACTGCTGTTGATGTTTTTTTTTATTGATATGCAGTATTATGTATATAATACAATGCCATATCCATATTGATTGTTGTAGCGCCCAGGTTCTTGTGACATGACCTGTTGCTGAGGGCCAATTCATGCTTTCCATGTTTTTGTGCACAGGCTGATAAACGGGCCCGTTTTCCAGCTCTGTTCATACTACAATAGGGCTGTGATGGTCAGCACAGGTGGTTGCATTGCCACACAGGGCTGTTTTTACAGGATATTGCATCTACCTAAAGAATTAGCTGTAGTGTAGTGTCATTTCAATGTCAGTGAAAATTCCTTAGATGTGCCGAGCACAGTGGGCGGACATGGCACAGGATTGCCGGAGAATTCAGAACTTCTCACCGTGTCCATCCATCAATGAAAACCACGTACAAATATGTGGACGACAAAATTTATGTCACATGCACCCTTTCAGACAGGGAAAGCATGAATTGGGCCTTAGTTTCGTATTGGTCATACTTGCATGAGCAGCAGCAGCTGCACAAAGCAACACCTAGTGGGAATCATGACCAACATTAGCAAATTAGGCTAATCAGCTTGGATTTTCACATGGAAGCTAATTAGCCTAGCTTGCTTGCTTTGAATGTTTGAGTGAAATACAAACCTAAATTCTTAATTGGAATTGATGTAAAAAGAAAAAGAAAAAAAGTCTGGTTTTAAAACTTAAGTCTTTACAGAAACAATACGATATCCAGTAAGTAGCAGAAGTTTAACCTCACTTATCAGCAGCCAAGTCCTACATATGTTTATATAAGGGCAGTTTAAACGTGATGAAACATTTGCAAACTCTATCTGGAATTTACTGTATATGTTCCGTGACTGTAGGACGCTTTAGGCCACTAGACAGAGATTGCCTCATTGCTGGGACCCCAAAGTTAGAGAAAACAAGACGCACACTTAACATGTCATTTCACAACGAGGCGTCTTAAGAAGTAGCTCTGCTGTTGGCCCGGGGCCAAAAGCAACAGAATTCCTTCAGCTTGGAATGCCTGCTTGATTAATACAGAAAACAGAGTCTCGCTTGAGCTCATTTGGTGCAGAAGTGTGGCACTTTCCTGCTAGTTAAGTTGCCTATCAAAATAACGAGGCATGTATGCCATGGTGGGGGAAGGACCGAGCACTCAAACTAATGAATTACCACGATCAGCCTTCGGGTTTCAGTATCTAAGAACCGAAACACAGGATGATGTTTGTAGCAACCTCTCATAAAACCAGACAACAAGAGCAATACACTCCCTGTGATGTCTCAGCCGAACACATTAAATCGACTTTGAGGCACATAATAGCCAAAGCAAAAGTCAAAATCAATGCTAAAGTCTCCAAGGTCTCCTGAACGCACTGCCATTAACATTGATTCCTCCCTGCACACGCTGACACCATCGCTGGATGAATAACACACGTGGGAGTGCTAGTCCTTCAGGAATTCAGTGTGTATACAGGTGATGCGTGTATGTGGGAATCTTTGTGTTTGTGTGTGTGTGTTTACCCAAAGAGGAAGTTCCTGTGGTGAGACAGTCCTAAGCTGAACACACACACACCAGTGGAAAAGCTCTGGAAAACAACTTCCTGTGGTCACCTGCGCTCAATGACCCTGAAGAAAGAGCCTCTTACAAACCAAAACTCACTGTCTGTCTCTCATACTCACACTGTGCTACCCAGGCTGCCGCCATGCTTATAGCAGGCCTCGGCTGTGACACGCAGAGAAACCTGGATGAATGGGAGCCTCAGAAAAACCTTCAATGTGACCTGCAAATTTTTTTTTTTAAAGATTCAACCTAGCAATCCTTTAAATCTCACTGACATCTTTAAATAAGCATTTATTTTTCACTTACTTCTTCCTAAAACTACAAAAAAATCTTGTAGTGACAATGGAGGTAATTCATGATACGCAACAGTAGCTGCATTCTATTGAGTAAAATCTGCATGACATTACGCACAGCCGATCTCCGAGTCAGATTACATAAGTTTCCCTTTTCGGCACAGGGGACAGCCAATGAAATCATCATGCCTGCTTGAGCTTTGCTTATTTAACACTGTTGGGCGGACTATTAGGTGTCCACGCCTGTGGGCAGGTTGAGTGGCTGCATTCAAGACAGAAAGCCAGAGTGGTCGTGTGATGAATTCAGTATTTTAGATGGGGGAGTCTGGAAATGTTCTTCGGTCACAGAGAAAATAATAAGTGCTTGTTAGTTTGCTTTAATCAGCTTAAAGTTTTGAATAAGCTTAACAACGTAAAATTAATCCAAGTATTTGATTTAAAGTGGATGTTATTTAACAATATATTTCATATTACAGTAACTATAGTTATTATTTTATATGTATTCTTAAATGTCATGTGTCCATTACTTTTAGACGACTGTAGCCGAGTTTTAATTGTCAAGTGAAACTGAAGCAAAACTAAGAAATGTCACGAAAATAATAAAGAGAAAATGTGAATTAGGAAGCTGTAAAGAAAACCAGCTGTGTACCAACTGTTAAAAAACCTAACAGGAGAGGAAACAAGCAAAACTTTGGGGATCTACAAGAGAAAAATGGAGAGAACTCTTCAGGAATTTCTAATTATTCTTTCATGTCAGCTGGTATTGGCCAAGAAGCACAAACAACCCATCATTCATTCATCCATCCATTTCCTTCCACTTGTCATTCCAGATGCCCCTCTCCCCAGCCAGGCTATCCAGTTCCCCCGAGTCGTTCCCAGGCCAGATGAGATACTACCCCAGCGTCTCCTCCCAGCTGGACGTTCCCAGAAAACCTCCAAAGGAAGTCGCCCAGGAAGCATCCTAATCAGCTGCTTGAACCACCTCAACTGATCAGGGTGAGTTCAATGCTCCCTACATTAGAAGTTAATCGAAAAAGGTGTTTCCATCTCCCGTTGTATGCGTTAACTCGTTTGCAAACAGTCAAAACCGCCTTTAACCGAGCATAAAAACATTTTTGCTAAATCGTTTCCTTTAACTTTCTTTAATATGATACAAAATGTGCATAAAATGTTATGAAAACACGACTTATTTAAACTGTTTATCAATTCTTTTTAACTAATCATTTCAACAGCCGATCTGTTACGTGTGAAACATTTTCACCGCTCTATTTCAACTGTTTATCCTTATTTTTAACGAGCATTTTTAGCTTTTTTTATCCAATAATTTCAGCTTTTATTCTCAATCATTTATCCAGTATGTTTTGCTTTCAACTTGATCATCATATTGCAACTTAAGTGTCACAGAGTTTTCAACCACGTAGCTATTACTTTAACTATAGTTATTATTTCCTAAAAATAGTACATTTCCTACTTTTATTACTTTTGCTCTTAGCTATGTATTTCAGCTGGTTATCCAATACTTTTACTGTTCAGCATTTTATCCATTACTCTTAGGTAACTGTTCTGCTTCATGCTCTGCTCACATGCTAACTAGCTTTTACACGCTCTATATGGCAATCAGTGGAGTTCAGATGGTATAACTGACTTAACTCAACATGAAGTGTATGGATTCAGTGATTGTTGGCCTGGTTGGATGTGAAAAGATTTTCATTTTTACTGCCAATGCATGCCGGTTTAACATATCTGTTCTCCGTCCTCTTGATTACTAATAATCTATATTAGTATTGGCGTTGACATCATCTCAGCTGAGGCGTCTTGAGCAGTATTGTAGTTGGTGGCTTTCTTGTTTGTTGTTATTGAAGTAATACATTTACTCATTTGCAGCCTTATGCCAGTATGTGTAAGCCTTTTTTTTTAAAGAATTGTTTGTGTCTAAGATGTTTAGAAAATATATAAATATGTATATTATTCATAGATGTACTCATAAATAGACCTATGTCTTCCTGTGTACAAGCTCAGGTAGAATCACCCCTTGACAGACTGCGATATGTACAGAATTATAATGTGTCACGAGCCGACAGACCAGCTACAATTTGTGTCATCTGGCGAGAAGCGGACAAGGTGTTATGTTCAGAATTGGACAGTCGTGAGCATTAAGCTGCTCGGTGATGGCGGTGGCTTTGTTTGGAAAACTAAAATGTAAGAAAAAAGACAGAACAGTGTGTGAGAGGCTTTGGCTTGATAGAAAAAGACAGTTTGGGTTGGTAGTTGTTGGGCAGGTGTTGGATGAGATAGATGTTTTTCGTGTACCAGCCAAACCTGATATATCTACATGAAACATTAATGTACCTAATTGGAGGCTTACTGTTGCTGTCATCTTCACATTTCTCTATAATTATCAACCAGCTTTGGCCTTGTTGCACAGTGATGCTTCATTTGCTCCACTTGGACGTTCACCTGAGGACACTCGAGAGAGCTGGAGGCTTGACACTAGCTTCCCCTTGTACGTGCTCCCCACACAGCCAAACGCTATTCATTCCAATGTTATTTGCTTGTTACAGTACAAGATGCAAAAAAAAAGAGAGGCTTCAAGAGCAACTTGGCCGTCACACACTGTCCACAATGACGAGGGGTTGTTTGGGGATGTTCTGCCAAGCAATGTTCCTGCCAAGAGTGGGTCAAGCACTTGCCACTGTGTGGGTGTGTGGGCTTGTCATTGTAACATCTGGAGTATGTGGTTACAAAAGGTGACAGGGGCTGGAACATGCTTCAAATGATCCATGTGCAGATTCATGCGCAAGATCTCCAATTTGAGCGTCATCCCCAACACCACACCAAATAGGATAAAGAATGCTATAAGGAGAATTAGAAATAGTTTCATCGGGTCAGAAGCTTGATGTTTTGGGAGATTTTTTTTTTCTCCATTGTCTAAAAAATCCAAGCACTGCCGCTGACATAAAAGCAGTCGAGCCCTATTTGTTTTCCAGTCCCTCCAGGGAGCAGCAGTGTCATCTTCCAGCGAGAAAGACGAGCGAAGACAACCTTTTGCTGTCCTTTAAAACAAACAACAGCCACAAAGACAGCAAAGTGCTGTTCTACAAGAGAAGCCATCAGACCTTTTTTGACGTACAACAGACCTGCACTGCTTGGCATTTAGGGTCAGGGTCAGGATTCTGCAAGTTTAGGGAGCGACATCAGGTTTTTATTGCAAGCAGCAGTTGCCATGACAACCGAGTATATCTACCCTGAACTAATCACTTTTATTCACCAAACATCATGAGGTTGTTAACATTTACATAAACTTATCACAGGCTAGTAGGCTGGACTGTGAAACATGAGTGCATTTAAGGAGAAAGGAAGGTATAATTAAGCTGCATTATGGGAAATGTAGTTTCCAGTATGGCTCATACAAGGGCTAAACCTTAGCATATGATGTCCCCTGCTGTTGATTTTATTGATTAATCGTTAATCAGTTAATTGCTGTTAATAATTTCACCGATAAGGCAGAAGATGGAGGACATGCATGTTGAAGAATGTGTGTTGGTTAGCGGTCGTACTTTGTTGTTTTTACTAATTAATACTGTAGCAGTCACACGGGCAAGCAGAAAGCTTTGTGGGAGTTTGGCTTGTAAAGTGCCACCATGAGAAAGTGTCCTGTGATGATTCATGTCCACCAGCCAGAGCTCTGATATTGTAGGTGAGCTGGTGATAGCTAGTGGCTAGTTGTCTATGCTATGAGAATGGCCCATGTCATGTAGCATACGCCTTTGGATTAGCTGGTGTCACACGACCACAGTCAAAGCAGTTAATTTCGTGTTATTGATTAATCAGCTATTAATTGATAAGGCTGCTGGTTGTCGGTTAAAAGTATTGTGTAAAATGTGCATCTCTAACGCTGACGAATCACCTGCATCTCCCAAACCTCTGGATCTTGCCAGCTGTCCCTTTGCACTGCTAATTAATTAAAATAGACTGTGAATCAGAGGTCGAGCTGTGTCAGATTATCAGTATTTCAACCCACATCCAACCCTACTTGAGACGATGTCGACTCATACAGACAGACCCTCGATGCAGGCTTCACCGACGTCACTGTTTCGCTCTGAATGGGCTGTTTGAGTGACATGTGTACACGAATTGCATATCAAGATGTGTAAACATCAGTCATTTGGCGCAGTGATGTGTCTTCTAAATGTTATCCGTAAATAGTGGAAGTTGGCCAAAGAGTCATTTCATGGCTTTTTTTTTTTTTTTATAGCTGGAGAAATATTGTCTATAATCTTATTTTTGTTGGCCTCTGCATAATCCCCTCTGTGCTAAAGAGGAAGTTACTTATCAAGGATCTGGTCTACCTGTGCCAAGCTAAGCTTCATGTTACTGCCTCTTTAACCAACCTAATATCCTGTGTGTGTGTGTGTGTGTGTGTGTGTGTGTGTGTGTGTGTGTGTGTGTGTGTGTGTGTGTTTGTGTGTGTGTGGACGGGTGTGTATTCCATATGTTTCTTGGAAGGAGGCAGCGTACGACTCCTTCATGTTTACACTCACATGCTGCCGTAGACACACTCCGGCACACATTTGCACACATTCGCACACAGACACACACTCAGGCTGCCGCTCTTTGAGGCCGAGAGCAGCAAATGATCGCCGTAAAGTTTGCTGTTGCTATCGACAAAGCAGCCTCTGTTCTTCATTTTGTGCCCCCACCACCGCCGCCACCCCCTCCATCCTTCCCTGCCTCCCCCTCTCCTCCCACACATTTCATGCCTCCTCTCTCCTATATCCCACTCTCGCCTCTCTGTTCCCCCTCTGCCTCTCTCTTTTCTGTCTCTATGTCAACTCCCTCCACCACCCCGCTCTCCTTTTCCCTCCACCTCCATCCTCTTAATTCAGCTCACTTCTCTCCTCGCATTTCGGATGTAGGGCAGGAAAAAGGAAACAGCGCCAAGCTCTGTTTGACAGGGGGAGAGCAGGGGCTGAGACTGCGGCAAAGGGACTATTTTGAAGGGGTGTGTGTGTGTGTGTGTGTGTGTGTGTGTGTGTGTGTGTGTGTGTGTGTGTGTGCTGCTGCATGGTGAGCAGAGCGAGGTGTCGAGGCAGGAGCAGGAAGAGAAGGAGGGATGGGACTTCCACACATAAACCCCTTTCACACATGCACTCTGGTCCATTAATCAGACGTCTACTGAACGGGTCGGCTGTGTGTGTGAATGCGCACCCTGGTCGCTTATCCATAAAAGCCACACTGGCAATCATACTAGGCTGAACCTAGTAACATTTCCATATACGTTCAACACAGCACGGTGAAAGGAGCTGTCAAATTAACAGACTATCGGGGCTAATATTTGGCATTTTCCCCCATTATCGTATCTGTATTTATGTTGGCCGGTTATTGCTACATTAAATGCGTTACTTCAGGTCTGTTGCAGCCTCCTCTGTCTGTAGTCACTCTGTGGTCTCAGAAATGTCTCTCAAGCAGAGACACAACTCACAAAAACTGAACAAGAGACACACGACACAAACCAGGAAATTAGCTATTCTCACAGTGGCTAAGGCTAAGCTAATGGCTAGCGGCTAAGTTAGAAGGCAGCCACAGATTAACCTCAAACAGAGTCTGGATAACAATAAGTAATAATACTTTAAGATCTGGACGTTAGTGGCCAATAATAGTAATACAACTGTGAAATATTAACAAAATAGAGAAAAACAGCAGATGTAACTGCAGGAAACAAACTGAGAGCGTCCTAATTGAATCACTCCTATTTCTATTTTACATATTCAGTTATAGTCACCCCCATAAACGAAGAAGCCTAGTTATGAATGACAGGTTTTCTGCTATCACATGCTGTTAAAACATCACGTTGAATGTTCATTGACTCAGTCTTTGTTGATTACCAATAATTGGCATTGGTCGGTCCCTAATAGATACACACAAGCAGCGATATTTTGAGTTGTGTGAAGTGATTTGAAGGATTTTTTCACTGCAGCCTCAATAGTCATCTGATAACATCACAGAGATTCTTAATACACACCCTTTTCAGCACTTTGCTCTACAATTTCAAATCTATTAGGCAACAAAATGAAACGGCCATAATAATAAAATCTTACTGCGATGAAAACAGACACAAGCAGATAAAAGAATGATGATACTCACCGATAATAAAGGTAATCTGAGTGTTTTCCCCACAAGATGTCATAACAAGGTGCAGTTCATTTCTTTTTGGAACTGTTGGCTCTGAGTTTGTTTAATACCTGCAGCATCAGACAGCAACAGGACCCACAGGAGTTGTATTTGCCCACCGAAAACCAACAGTGCTGGTAACTAATCAAATCGTCATAGTTTATTACAAACCTGCAGCATCAGACAGCGGTAGGATCCACGAGTGTCTCCAAAGAAGTAAATTCATTAATTAGGTTTGACCATAAATTATCTGGACATGAAGAAAGGGCAGATCAGGATCTAGTAACAGCTGTGAGCGTTTCTTCCTCTCAGACAGGTGAGTCACAGTTTATCAGCTGCAGTTTAATATTTTGTCCTCAGGTTGAGTCTTGAACTTTCAGTTTCACTCTTTAAGAAATCAGAAATAAACTGGGCTGCTAGTTATTTGGACACTTTGATCAGCTGCTGTCAGTTCAGTTTTAGTCTGTTGCTGCATTATTATGTACTATACATTACTTGGTATATTGACCTATGTGTGAAAGGAGCTGATTGACCCAGCAATGTTCCTTGCATGTCTGAAAGGGGCTATTCAGACAAAAATAAGGAAGATCTGCTTTACAGATCCATCTGGGCTTTCCAGGTTCCTGCAGGTGGCAAGGTATTATAAGGGTTGCAAATGTAAAAAACCTATACACGTTAAACCTTTAAGAGCCTGTCAGTTGTAAATATGTTGCCTTACTTTCGGAAAATCTGTTGTAAAATAGGATCTTTACTCAAAACAACAGCTGCCAAAAGGAAACCTGCATATGCTGTCTCGAGCAATCTCATAGAAAATGCTATAATGTGACATGTAGCCATTTGATCATGTGGGAAAATGCTTCGCCAGCTCAAGATAGAATCTTAGTAAAACAGAAAATACAATTATTAATCACCAAATTCTCTGAAAGGGAACAAACATGCCTTCATTATTTCATTATAGCGTATCTCACCCTGTAGCTGTAGGCGATCGATACCTAATATATCTATACTAGTGATAAAGATCATGTTTTCAGTATGAATGCAAGTATCACCCGCCTTCGCCCCCTCATGTAATTAAAACGTATCCAGAAGTAGGCCGTTAATCATGTGTTCACCCCATAAATCACCATACAGTGGCTCTCCCTGTGCACACGACAGCAAGCATCTTAAACACTTCTCATATTAAAAGTATCTGTCCTGATACTGGTGATAGTGGCCTGTGTAGCTTTATATCAGATTGCAGTTTTCTGGTAGCACCCAGCTCTATCTCTCTACGCAGAGGCAACGGATGGCGGCAAAGATGTCAAGTAGGAGTGTGCATATCGGGATTTTGTAGTCTTGAACCAATGCAGCCATATCTCTGAGCCCTGTATCCATTTTCCGATGAGTATATCGGAAACTGTAGACACCAACGCATCAAAGATAAATTCCACAGATTAAATGTAATTTAATCTACAATTTGGTGGGTTTTAAGAGGTGAAGAAAGAAACACTACCATGGTTCTTCAAGGTTTATTTTGCCATAATAGTATAGGGGATTTAAATTGAGGTGTTTTAATCGCCACAGTTTTATTATTTTAATAAGTTGGAGGAAAGGTGTTGTAGGAATAGAGTTTAGAGCAACATTTCTTTCTGTGATCTGCAAAATAAACCGTAAATGTCAGCCTTTGATGGCAGTCCCTCAGAACCAAAGAAGCACAGGCCTTTCTTCTAGCTTGCTTCTTTACCCCAGCATTTAACTATCAAAATAAAAGACATATCTATTTTGAAGTACGAGGGAGGTTGACTGTGCATTCACCTTTGAACAGAGAATACTGCAATCAAGTTGTGCTTTCAAGGCCAAAAAGCTAGAATTTATGGAACTGATTGACATGAAGTTACATTTTCCAGTAGCCTCCATAAGACTAAAATAACACACTGCGTCCACCTACACTTGTTACCCACAATTGAGTACAACAGTTGAATTCTCTAAGGGATGATGTCGGAGGAGGAATTCACCTACTGAAGTAGAAAGAAAGCAGATTGGTGGATGGTGGGCTGAAACATGTACGACAACATATGAGACGTTTTCCAACTTAAAGCTGCACTACTCAATATTTCCATGTTTACAATTTCCCTAATGACTTGGTGTAACATGAGAGGGATCACTCGAAATGATTAATCTGAAGAAAATTATCACCCGATTCTGCAGTTCCACTTAGTGTTTTGGTCTCTTTCAGCTCACTGTTTTGGTTATCAGGCCTGCAGCTTTAATGTTTTGTTGCTCTCTTAGCGCTCATTAGCTTTGTTTCCAGTCGTAGTAGGCAGCTCAGAAAACGCTCAGAAAAACCTGCACACAACTCTGGCATTGTTTTGAACTAAGATAGCAAATAGCAGGTGAACATAGCAACACATTTAGCAGCTAATAAGCCAGATAATTGTTTTCTCAAGAGGCTGGTGGAGGCCAAAATAGAGTTCGAATTACAATGTATATAAAATTTTGCATAAACGCACGTGTGTCAGTGATCTTCACAGCTTGTTGGCCAGAAAACAAAGCTGTTAATGCAGCTTGAATTGATGTATTTAAAGATTTCGATGTAGAATATGTAAGAATGTAGAAGAGAGTAGCCAAGTCATTTAGCTGGGCTGTGCAGAGGGAAACTAGCATTTTTTTTTTTGGACAAAAAAGCAGGGAAGTGAAGGAGATAAAGACCCAGGGTGAAGTCATCTGGCTGCATGGATTAATTGATGGATCCGGGGGAAAAAACTGGATGAGCAGGGGGGAGATTGTAGGTCAGAATGTAAAGTTGGAATTAATTAGGGCCCATCGCGAGGCAAATGAATGGCTCATTGTTATCATGGACAGACAGCGAGAGGGAACAATCTGGGCTTTGTGCTCCGAGTTCACCTCTCCGTCCCCCTCTTTCTCCAGTTCGCTCACTTTCTCTCTTAGTGCATAGATAGATGGTAATGTTTCAACGCGGAGGAGAGAATTTAAAAACAAGATGATGCTAATCAGAGGAGCTAGCAGCAGGTGGCCATTATTTATTCCAACATGGCAATAATAATAAAGTTGAAAACAGGTGAAAATAACCTTCCCTATAAAAATGACGTTGTATTTATGTAACAATTAATATGCACACCCCAACAGATTTGCACTGCTAACACATCTACACATGCTCCATTTGTGTACTAAAGTATACAAGTTGTAGTGAGACTAAGGGCTCTGTTTGAACTCAACAGAGGGAAGAATGGGACAGGCAGGTGGCTCTTATCTCTGGCAGACAACAGCATGGGGACACTCACTGCATTGTATTCTCATTCACACACACACACACTCTCACGAACACACTCGAGCGCAGGCCGGCTGGCTCGGTACCAACCATCTGCTTTGGACGACAGGAGCCTTCCACTCTTCAGCGGTGATGTATGGTGTCTGGCTGCTACTTGCCACCTCACCCTGCAGTCACAAGTTCAGCACTTCATCATATAGAGGCACAAGTGGGTCAGACTCCAGCACTAATTGCTGTGAATGGTTCAAGTGTTGCACAACATAGTCGGCTCATTGGGATTGAACTTGAGAAGAAAATCCACATATTAAATGCTGCATCTCGTTACGTCTTTGTACGTTTTTCAGGGGGTTGTTTTCTGTTGATTACTGGTTTCTGAGAGTAGTGGGTGTTAATTTGATAGTGAGTGTCTGTGGCACTGCTAGCATGATTCTATGGATGGCAGTGGTGGCTGAATGTATTGCTGTGATTGTTACAAACAGGATGAAGCCTACTAACTTTAGGGACCCCAGCACCACTATGAGGTTGACGGTTTTTTTTGTGAAATGGCTGGACAATACTTAAAAGATATTTTACTGGCATTCATGGTTCCTGAAGGATGAACCTCACGGACTTTGGTGATGCTTTAACCTTTTTTCTGGTGAAATCTTCAGGTCAAATTTGCAGTTTGCCCAGTAATTTTGTTTATAACCAAACACCAGCTAAATTTGACATCAGCTCCACCTGTACAATGCATGTGGTTCATTTAGAAATGTTGTTATGACGCAGGTCATATCTTAAAGTGGTATTTGTTAATTGTTTTCCAGCTACTGTTTCAGGGCAATTTGTGGCTGTTTTCTTAGCATGCTTAGGGCGGCTGTGGCTCAGGTGGTAGAGCGGGATCTCCACTGATGGCAAGGTTGGCGGTTCGATCCCCGGTCCCCCCCACATGCCGAAGTGTCCTTGGGCAAGACACTGAACCCGAAGTTGCTCCCAATGGCAGATTAGCGCCTTGCATGGCAGCTCTGTCACCATTGGTGTGTGATTGTGTGTATGAATGGGTGAATGAGAAACACATTGTAAAGCGCCTTGGGTACTTGGGTAAGGTACAAAAAGGCGCTATATAAGTGCAGACCATTTACCATTTTACCATGTCTATATTTCCTTCCTCCAGTCAGCTAACCCTCTGTGGCAGTCCAGAGGCCCCTCCAGCTTCGCTACCAGTGGGAGTCGCTTCCGCTGTCCGTCCTGCCGCCATGAGGTGGTGTTGGACCGCCATGGGGTGTTCGGCCTGCAGAGGAACCTGCTGGTGGAGAACATCATTGACATCTACAGACAGCAGGAGTCCTCCAGGTGAGGGAGGTGAGGGGATAAGAACCTGGGCAGATGTTGCAGAAGTAGCTCACATTTAAATTTCCATTTTGGAGGTAGATATTTGTGAAATTTAAGACTGACATATTTAATTAAAAACTTTCGACCCACTTTCAGCACGTTGTTTTGCACATCTGAACCACAACATCTCAGGAACTAATAAAGATAAAAGCCTTTTCACTGTTATTCCTCATCATGCCATTGAATGGAAGAAAAGGAAAACAGTTCTATCTAGGAAAGTACTTTATAAATCAAGTTAAAATTTCACGGTTGCCATTTCAAATATCCATAGTTCATAATGAAAGGTTTCAGGCAAATCAGAGATGGTCGATCAGAAGGCCCCTGATGTTTTGAGATGGAATAACCCATTTTGTTTTGCAAATCCAATAAGTACCCACATACCTATCAAACCAATACAAAGCAAATTTATGCATCAGAAACAAATACAGCCTAACAATTACCTTAAAAGAACAAAAACATATATCCTACAAAGACAAACATATCATGTGACTTTTGGCACAATATTTCTGCCCCGATTTTGTGGAGAATTTAATTACAAATGTAGGTGGAAACCAGCCAGTTAAAGAAGAAAACCCAGTCTGAGAATACTATGTAAGAAACAACAATAAGAAAACGAGGTAACATTTAAAAAGTAAACAAACATACATA
>OMNN01098746.1:0-27745 GCA_900302755.1 Chromis chromis
TCGACACAAAGGATGCTGAAGGCGATCGATGCCCAGCCAGACAAAAGGCATGAATCAAAGCAGCCCTGGCTTAAAGGACGCAGTTTGGGGGCCAAGCTAAACCAAAAAGCCTGTATTCTTACAAGATGGATCTTTGGAGCGTACGATTTCAATCCTGACACTGGAGGAGCGAGAAACGCGTGTGGTTTTTGGTGTTTTTGCAATGAGGTTTTAGCAAGCAGCAAAATGAAACCATCACAAAAAAACATGAGAACTGAGAACAAAAATAGCAATTACATTTCTTTTTTACTCATTTTGTTAATTGGGGTTTAAATTACTCAAGCATAATAAACAGTTTTCACTTATCAAATAGTCAGAAAAAACAAGATTCCTGTCAAGTAAGGTAACACAAACTCATTGCCTTTGCAGATCATGCTTATTGTTGTGCAGTCATCCCACCAATGCTTGAGCCAGAAAAAACCCTCATGATGTTTTCTTTTTCTTTTCTTGGTCTTCTTAATTTCCTTTAATAAACTTATCAAATAATTGATCAACTGTATTGATAGATACTAGATGCAATTTAGTACTTTGGTGGATTAACATCTGGTGAATGATGAACCGTACTGATCAATACGGGTTAATAAGCAGATCAAACCCTTCATCTTCAGGGCTGCAAGACAAAATGCCAATCTCAGCTATAGTACTTTGTTTTTACTTGACACTACAAGCAGGATTACAAATCACCTATACTTGTTTGACGATCTGCAGAAGATACTGTTCTGACCTTTTAAATTCCACCAAATGTAATCAACACATGAATAATGGCAATGTTCTGTGGCTATTTTAATTACAAAATTGCTATGCACGATTGTAAAGTATCCAGTCATGATGCTACCCTGAAGTTCAGAAACTGCCTAATCCAGTTTTGACTGTTCTTTTTTTTTTTCATCTACCTACAGTCATCTATTCCCATCCGTCCCGTGGCTCATCCACCACCCAATGTTCCTGCCTCATCTCTGACTCAGTGAACCCTTTTCCACTGCGCCTGATGAGTCACGAGTTTACTCTTCTTACACCTCTCCATCGTTCTCTCGCTGCACGCTCTCCCTACCTCCCTCAGTTTCTTTATCATTATAAAAAGCCACACAGGCACGCAGGGGAGGAACAGACTTCTCACAGACTTTCTCAGCCTGGATTTCTACAGCGTTCTCTGCAAAGTCAGCCACTTACCAGTCTCCCCTGCAGGGTCTCCTAACATTCCTGCAGCTTGTCAGTTCTGTGATGTTAAGGTCTACTGATCACATCAGTGTAACAGAACAGAGTCACATCCCATTCGGACTGACACAGAAATGCAGATTAGACTGTATTCTGACCGACAATAACACCGCATAGAGACACATCAGGGGCAGTGTTGGAGAGAGCAGGTGGCTATAGGTACCAGTCAAAAATGTAGTACAAACTAGTCTATAAAGTCCAGCTTTTAATCAGACGACAAAAAAATAATTAAATAACAAAAACAGTTGCACAGCTTATTCCTCTAAGGCTGAGTTTTACAGTTTAAAGTTATCAATGCAACAGTCATGTCTTCTCTGTCTCTCTTAGCAAAATGAGGGCTGCAAGAATTAATTAATAGATAATAGTACGACACGATTAATCGAATATCAATCACAATCCAAATTTTGGCTTCCAACAATTTAATTAACATGATCAACTGCAATACCAACGTTTACAAAGCTCCTCTCAGCGAAAACTTGACACATGGAGAACTGCCCATGTAGATAATATCACTTTGCCTGAACTGGGGTAAATCTGACATTAGAGCACCTTATTTCACTCATTTTTTTACTGCACAACTGTCTGAGTAGAGACTAGAGGCTACTCTCTGCACATTCATCTAGCTAGCACCTACCCTGCCTTTGTGAGACAGGGAACATCGGTCTATTCTAGTTTCTATCAATAAGCAGATGTTCAGCAAGTGAGGTGTTTTGGGTACAATTGTATTGACATTTTTGGTGTAAACATTTGTGCATTAGCAGGAATGTAGCACAACATGAAGTGAAAGCAGCAATCTGTTTATTTAAATGTAAAAAAAACACTAAATATTTTTTTGTCTCTACAGTCGATGAATAATCCTAATGAATAATCGTGATCTCAATATTGAACAAAACAATTGTGGTTGTCATTTTGGCCATATTCATGTAGCCCGAGTTGAATTAACCTATTTCGATAGTTGAAACATTTGCTGGTTCAAGCTTCTCAAATGTGAAGATTCCACATCTCTTTTTGCACAATTCTTGTTCACCATAATAAACTAAATGTCACTGTGTTGTAGGGGTGTAACGGTACACACAAATCACGGTTCGGTACGGAACTCGGTACGGTACGGTTCAGTTCACAGTTAATGGGAAAAATGACACACACACAAAAAAACCCTGCTCATAATTAATCCAAAACATTTGTTTATTTTCCAAACCAAAGAGCTGTTAACAACTCAGTAAATTAAATGTACAATGTGAAGTGACGAAGTGACTTTAATGACATCGTCTTACAGCTCTGGCTTCTTGTTGTTGGTTTTAAGTTTCGCAATTAAAACAATTCTGTACATTGGCCATTCTTAATAGTCTTAAAATTTTCGTACCGCGGTACACCTCTGTACCGAACCGAAAGTGGCTGTACCGTACATTTCAATACGAATGCGTGTATTGTTATACCCCTACTGTGTTGTGAATTGTTGACAATTTACATTTTAGGATGTTACAGGAACATTTTACTATCTCACAGATAATCAGTTAATCAAGAAAATAATTTCATCATTATCGTCAGATTAATAAATAATGTGAACAATTAGCAAGGTCTACCATGTACAGTTGCACTTTAGTATTGGAATGACCTGTTTTATTTGAATGAACGAGGAGCCTTAGGAAGGTTCGCAGAGTGGTTGCCATATTGGAAGGTGATCTAAATGGGTCAGTGCGAATCATTTGACCTCTGTGACCCTAACCTGACCTGGGTGGAATGCAGGTTTAATGCAGCCTTGTTTTGGTGCACAGGGGGATTAGGGATTGTTATTAGTAACAATGAGAATTTAAGGTTTTTGAAATTTAAACATAATGCCATACAACTTTATGTGGAAGAGTTTATCAACACGACCGTTACAGTTAGCAGAGAGGTATGCTCGTTTGATGGACCCTGAGTATGAGCAAACACACCTGTAACTCCATCTCATTAAACAGTAAGGTACAACGGCAAATCTATAGTACATTTTCTGACATGCATGTCCCTTATGTTCGTGTTATTGGTTAATATATTTTTAACCAATTTAAATATGTGTCGAAAATGAATGGAAATTCATCTATAACATCCCTAGTCTTTAGTTCTAATGTGTTCAGCACGGTCTCCACCGTGGAATAAAGAAAGAAAAAGCCAGTTCCAATACAGGTTTAAAAACAAATAAAGAAAACATAAATCCAATATAAAAGTCCGAACATTGATGGCTTAATACCCTTCACTGACTCTGATCGCTTTAGCAGAATAGAGTCATTCCCTGGACCTTCCGGCTACTATGCAAAGCTGATTTGTTTAGCTTCTCGTAAAAGTAATTTATTGGTTTGATTATTCCTGTCTGTTATTTGGCCTACGGTCTACCAGCGCTGGCACGTCAACTGACAGCACAAGGCACTGACAGTCCGAAAAAAATGTGGAAAGGGCGATAAAAGTGAAGAGCTGCGGACAGAATGTACTAACACAGACCAACAAAAGCCTGGCTGTTGTCACTCTGGGGCTGTAACATCAACCATTCCTGTGAGCCCACACTGATGCTATGTCACATAGCTCGGCTTACAAAACATTTATTTATTTTTGAATAAAAAAAGTCAGTATAACCACAGACTGTGCCTCACAAGAGCTCTGGTATTACACCATAATATCATAAAGTCACTTATCATTTTTATTTTTCACTGTATTGGATTTGAATCCATATTAGCAAGTCAGATTAGTCATGAGTCAACCCTTATTAAGGCAGGTTGTTGCTACATGTCTTATATTATGATTACCTGCTACATTTTAAAACCTTTTTAATGGTGCAATATAATAAAACAAAAGACAAAAACCAACTTTAACAACAGTGGATGTGTCAGAAGCTACAGTCATTAGGAAAAAGCAGTTAAAATGTTTATTAGACTGAACAACAGTGGAGGTGTGGGAGGCTGCAAGTTTATTACGTTCATCAAATGCTCATTATTAAAAGATAAACTAGGGTGGTGTTTGTATGCATTTTGAAATTGATACCTCCCAGTTTTATTGTTACACTTATCAGGAAATTGCAGTAAAGCCCATGTTTACCGCTAAGGTCAAGGCTGTCACATAGCAAAGATATGAGATTTCACAAATATTAATAATAATCTATGCCCTTGAAATGACATGTTTTTATTTGGTGGCCAAAATGATCAATTAGTCAGCCAGCGAAAATACACCAAACAATTTTATACAAGAAAGACCCTGTGTGGATTACTGGCTAACATTAACAGCACTGCTGCCAACATGGCCCAGTCAGTGATTTGTATCTGGGATGGCTGAGCTTTTGTCTGGCAGGAGGGCTTACGTAACAGGAGCTGCTGACAACACGTGGGTGCTGAGCTGAGGGCTGGGAGAATGGCCTGGATCACTGAGGGAGACAGAGAGGTCACCACAGCCCACTGCGTCAGCCCTTGGTGGGCTGAGGGGGTCAGTTCACTGCTGGGACTGGGGATGCAAGTTTGTTCTGCTATCCTTTACATCATGGAGGAAACATTTCTATAGTGCTCCTATGGAATGCATGCTTTCACTTTCATGAGGTTACCTACAGTCATGAGTTACCACTGAGCACAGCCACAGTCTTCTACTGTTGATGAGGAGGAGATGCTGAAGTAGAGGAGCATCAGCATCCAGGGACCAGTTTCACAAAGACAGGCTTTGACTGTGGCTTAGATTAAACCAGCAGTCAGACTTTAGACTAGCATTTAACCTCATCTGTTGCACAAAACTGCCTGTTTCTAATTCCCCTGCCAATTAAATAAAATACGAAATTCAAACTAGTGAATTTTAAATCATTCAAATTGAGCTACAGTAGGATTAAAGCAGTCTGAAAAAATATTGAGTGTATTTAAGAGCCAGTTAAAATCTTTGAGAGCCAAATCGTATTTTCAGTGCCGCTGAAATGTGTGGGTTTTTGCACCAACTCTTTAAAATATGGCAACAACTCACTAAATAGAAGTTAAGAAATAACATTTAAAATACCTCGCAGGTTAATGTCCACATGCCTGTGCTGAATGTGGTTACTCATTGCTCTGGTTGAGCAATTATATGCCAGTTCATTCTGATTCAGCCCACATACAACCTTATTTTTATTTTCTACAAAATACACCCAAACTGTGCTGGATTTAACAAATGTCATATGTCCAACTCTCCACCTTGCTACTATATAACATCTAAACATCAGCGCGGTGAGAGGGGCTGGCAGCAGCTAGCCGAGTTGTGCATTGATAAAATAATAATAATTGGTTTAACTGACTAGCATTTCTGGTGTCGAATATCGAGAGTGGCAAAATTTAATCGTGCACATTCCTATTTAAGAGCACTGTGATGAATTCTGGGTAAATTAGGACTCCTTTCAAACTAAACACATGGCTACATTTTGTTCATTCCTCTAACATAAAATCAGTAGCAAGCCAGTTAAGTTGAGGATGTGATTCTTCTAACAGAAACAAAATCAACTTGTTGTAAATTTCCAACATGTTATATCACTCTCTATAAACTATTTTGCTTATTAGTATCTGCTCCACAATGTTGTAAGTAAACCATACATTATGAGCCATGTCTTCCTCAGGCCTAGCACTACAGCGTCCTCTAAAATATCTTTGGGAAATCTTCCCATGCTCTTATTTAAGCAGCTCAATCCTCTACACTGACAAAAGTGCAGTCAATATGATTTATGTAAAAATGGTCCTAAAGATGTAGGAAACAAAATGATGACACCAATTTGTGAAAAAGAGATGCCAAAAAGCTAACCTGGTTCCAGACAAAAAGCTGTAATGCTGTTATTACCACTCTCCCTCTACTAACATACTAAATACTAATTTTTCCATGAATACTCTATACACTATAATTGCCTCATATTTACTCTAAATATAACTCTTATAACTATTTTAGATTTTTCCTTTATTGTATTTTTTATATCTAAACTGCCTTTCTTATATTAGAGGTGCTGTTAAAAACTGTTTTTAGAATTTAGCCGTGTTGGTCCAATTGGTTATTCTCAGCCGGGGGTGAAGCCATTATCAACTAACACCATTATCTGATCACAGCAACCCAGCCTAGAAACACTAGGCCTCAAGCCTGCTACGTGAAAACAGTGATTTTGCTCTAAATGCTTTGTCATGTGTATGTGTAGGTCACTCAAACAAGGTCACTCATTATGGCGTAACCTAAATTAAGAGTACACCCTGTACTGCATCTTTTCACAATACTGAAGAAGAAGATCTGGTATTCACCTAGCAAACAAACTGGATCCTTATCTAAACATTTTCTAATTTAAAATGCCATTGTGTGATTTATTGGCCACAAAAACTGCAAGGAAGGAAAATTCACATGCATTAATAAAGGACAATTCACCCTTTTGTTTGCTCCTGTATTTGTGGACACTGCGGATTTAAACCATTTAAATTTAATCTATTGTTCTGGCCCTTGTGTTATTCTTTGCATTAAAATACCTGTCAGTCATGTTGGAATGAGAACAGCTTCCAATCCAGTGTTTTGACTTTGATGTAGTTTATTTATATTTGGATCACAGGTTGTGCCTTTCACAGAACCTGCCTTTCCACATGACTGTTAAACAAAGCTAGATACATCTACAGTAGGTCTCCATGAAAACAGGAACAGCGTCATGCCCTGTAACCTGTATACAGTGTTAGATTTACCACGTCATATTAAGGTTTCATTCATCCTGTGAAACATGAGCTTTCTTTTACATAAAAGACGACAAGGAGGCCAAAGAATAACAGAAGTATACTACACCTAAATAGCTATAACAATGATTTGACCTAAGAAATAAATTTTTTTTCCTGCACACTCTGTGGTGAGACTTTACCAAAATCAGGATGACAGAGTTGTTCTGTTTCCCTTTAATAGTCAGGACATGACAAATGACCATGTCTATAAATGTGTCAGTTCTATTTTGGTTCAATCACATAAACCTTTCCTGTGATCTCAGCAAATGCAACACACCCTCTCAGCCCTGATGAGCATTGAGATAAAGGGCATAAGGTAAGAAAACAAGGCAAGGCAATGTGGCTGGTAGGAGTTTTAGCAGGAGTGGCAAGTGTGACCGAAGTGCTCTGATAGAAGACGAAACCTTCCAGCCTTTGGAAGCAGCAGTGAGTGCTGCCTGCAAGACCAATAAATTGGCCAGATTATCGGAGATACATTTGCGTCGGGGTAATAAGTAACTAGAAATGGCTGTGGAGAAATTACTAACTAGGTCTGAGGTAATTTAGAAACACTGAGCCATTTTCCACTGCAGAAATGTGTGGGCCACTGTAAGGCTACCTGAACCTTTGTGTGTATTCCAAACATCTTTTAATTCTGCTTTCGGGAAAGATGCCACCTTGCACCTGCCGCCTAATGATTTTACCACAATACAATACGGCACAGACAAATAGGTTTCTCAAATTTCTTTAGAAAACAGATTTTAGGGATTCCTTTTATTTATTTATTTTAAGTATTTTTGGGGGGAGGTTTTTTTTTTTTTTCCATTTTTGTTGATAGAGAGAGACAGGGTGAAAGGGGGTGTAGAGGAGAGTGACATGCAGCAAAGGGTCTTGAGCCGGACTCGAACTCATGACCGCTGCTGGCGACCTGCGCCCACATGGTAACGCCTTAACTCAGTGAGCTATACGGCAGCCCAGGGATTCCTATCAACAAGGTGTATATATGTTTTATTTTTACAATTTGCAAAAATATAATTTGAATATTTCAAACTCTCAAATATCTTTATTACCATCAAAATATCAAATTTGTCAGGCATACTGACAGTTATTAAGGAAAATATGGAGAGACACTGTATGAAATACTTGCATATCCACTTGCATGTCCACATAACAGATGCACTGAAGCATCTTTTGTTGTCAGAGCTGTCAGTCTAAGTAAGAGCTGAAATATCTACGATTGGTGCAGCCACTCTCCTTAAAAAAGAGACAAGCACATAAAATCAGAGCAATTGCTTCCTTGTGAATTCGCTTTCTCACTAAGTCAAGGCCCGCTTTTAACTCTGCAGAAGCAGGACGGGTTTGCTGCAAACAATCAATCACAGTAAACACCTTACTACTAACGGAAACCAGAAGAGGAAGAAAAACAAAGGTGTGGTGAGATGGCTGTCCTTCAGCTGTCTTTATCTGTGGAGTGCAGTAATCTGGTTACTGACTGAGCCCAGTCAGCCTACACTGACTCATTACATAACACGAGAGCTACAGCTGAGGCTGAGCACTGCCTGGCTGAGGAATGGAGGAAAATCAAGACCTTTACCCAGTTCTCCCAGTTTCTCTCATATGAATGGAGCAGCACAATGGCCCTGGTGCTGAGCAGAATAAATCTCTGCTGTAGGAAGTACTGCTCCAGTCCCCCTGACATAACAGGCAAACAGGTTAAAAAAAGAAAAGGCTTATCAGCGGACCCTGCAGCCTTGGCAATGCAAAATCCTCTCAGTATAGTGTAATATTATTCTATAGGGCTGGTCAGTGCTTCCTCTGCTGACAATGTTGTAGTTGTGTTGACAAAGACAGATAATTTTACTCAATACAGCTCACAGAAAAAAAAAATGCTGAGCCTATAAGGAAAAAGCAGAAGACATCTCAGCCAGTTTTGTCATTTTCTGCACCATCAGTTATCTTCAAGGGCAAGTGGATGCATCATAGGAATAGTGTAGGCACATCACTTTCCAAGGGCTTGCATAATGCCAAAGCATATGATAAGCATTACATTGCAGATACCCCCTCAAGCTAATGTAAAGCTGATGCATACAAAGGTTTGCATTCATTCCCTGCTTCTTCCAGTTCATTTCTAAATGACTTTTAATGAATATATTCATAATAAGAGAGGAAAAACATAGATTCACGATGAAATAATAAAAGAAAATACCAGAAAACACAATATTTAAGACTCTAAACTGCTGCCTCACTAATTCTCCCTGGACAAGTAGTGAAGCAGAGGGGACTAATGTTTTCAGTTGCTATTGGTTTACATCCCAGAAATCAATACGGTAAATTGGAGTGTGACCATTTCCCTGGACAAAAGGAAATATACTAGTAGGCTGGTCATTGGAGAAAAATCAATAAAACCCACTGAACTGCAGTTAAACAGAACATCCACAGAGCTGTTGCTGACATGTGAATTATAGGAAGTAGTGGACCGTTTCAAGCCCATTAGCTAAAAAAAACGGCTTCTCTATGTGAATCCATGAAGTCTTTAGTGGAGCAAAGAAGCCTGATGTAGCTGCAGAAAGCGCTGCTTATCTTCTTCCCAAATAAGGGCATTCATTATTTTTCACCACTCGCCTCTGCCTACACTGCAAGAAGTGTTGGTTCTACAAAGTATTTACAAACAAGTCAGGAATTTAAAAATGAAGCAAGAAAGGCGATATCAGCCTCCCTACAAGGAAATTAAAACACATTTCAACCCTGATGAAGGCTTAGCCACCAGCTGTGGGCGTCTGGGTGTGTAATGCGTAAGACAACACCAGCCTGAAAGCACACACAGCTGATGTCAGAGATTCCACACCATGCCTGCCCTCTCGGAGGCCATGCCACTGGAGCTGGTCTCATCCAAAAGCTGTCCAGTCATCAAACAAAAATTTGCCAAGTCTAGCTTCCCTCTCACGGCCTCCCTATCCTGTTTGCTGGCTCAGAAACAGCCAAACCTGATCCATGTGAACCACCTTTTTTCTTCATGAGAGCTCAAGGCAAAATAAGGTGAAGAAAACAAGATCTGCTTACGGATCATTTGACCTGAGCTTTATTGTTTGGATTGTATAAAGAGAGCCAAAAGATCTGTGAGATGAACCTCAAAGCTGTCGAGGTCACAGAATCAATGCAACACAAGTAATAAAAAGACATTTAATTAGGTCTATTTTTAGTATTATTCATAAGGACAGTGTCCCTTAATGCCTGTTAGAAACAAGAGGGCTTGTTTGAGTGTCTATGCTTGCATCTAAACCAGAGCAATAACAACTGTGTAAGCACAGCTACCGAAGTATACCAAGAATCACCACCTAATCTCTGAGTTGCCAGAGTTAGAGCAACCTCCTGTTTCACAGAGTCTAAAAATAATCCACACATAATCACAGTTTAAACATAGAAACTCTGCTCTGTACGGAGTTCTTAAAAAGCCGACAGCTAGCATTGAAACACAGTCAGGGACAAAACCTGTCAAGTGACTAAGGCCTCAATCAAGGACAATCACATGTCCGTGACAGGGATGCAAATTTTCCATTAGTGATAGTCAGCCACGTTAACAATTATTGAAATAATGAACAGTGGGTGGTTTTCCAAATGACAATTAATGTTTGCTGCAAAACTGTCTCAGTTCAATTAGAAATTGAAGAACAAAGTAAACACTAGGTTACACAGCAAACAAGCTGCAATCTTGGACAGTACATAACCTGTAACTTTATTTATCTATAGTAGTTTGATGTCAAAATATTCCTATAGCTGATCTACATGATGGAGCGACTTATTCACTGTAGATCAGCTGCTGGAAACAGCTGCTCAGCTGGAACAGAAGTCCACAAATACTATTGCAGCAACTTTATCAGTTTAGGAAATCTGCCAGTATTTACTGCCACCTCCAAAATGTATTTATTCTCAGAGCAGAGCATCGCCGATACAATTCATCACTTTAATGTTGTTGGAAGCATGCAGTCAGTGTCCTGCTGCTCCAGAACATTAGCAGCATCTCTGCTGATGTACCCTCAGCTCCCAGCCTGTGTTTGAAAATGCTAGTTTAGCATTAGTATGAGCCACAGCTAGCTTGCTAAACCGGATAGCTGCCTTTTTTAGACACCTTTTTTACAACTTGATGCTGCAGAGTTCATCAACAAGACCACAGTTAGCAGTTAGACAGCAGGGAGATGGACTTGTTTTATAGAAAGGACCAAGTCATGTTTTAACAGCCATGTGCACAGACCAGTGTGGACTGAAAGCTGTTCCATTCTTACTACAATGCAACAAAAACTACCTTTTATAGTATGGTCACATTGCCCCTCATATCAAACACAGAAAAGCACACAGGGTTCCCATGGATGTTTCTGAAAGGCTGTGACTTTACAGTTTTCATAGGATAGAGCAGCTAGTTACAGATGGTCCGATAGCATCGTGTCAATGTGATTATTCCTGAGGTGTGGCGAGCACAGTAATCAGACATAGCACAGGATTTCTGGAGAATATAGAACTTCCCTCTCTGTTTGGGTACTGTCAATATAAAGCATGTACAAATCAAAACGTCTCCAAAGTCTGGAAACAGCTACTTTAATTACAATTCTTTTAATGACGAATTATTAAAAGGCGTAGATGATGATGATGATCAGTTAATAATTACCATCCCTAGTTATACATCTGCTCTCTTAAACATTGACGCCCAAGCACCTCCCAAGTCAGGCCTCACTTTAGCTAACAAAACAAGAGAATTATTTTCCTGAGACTGAGTTAAACAGTAAAGGTAGAGTTAGAACAAATTTACAGACCAGATTGGTTGAAGGGGGTAATAAGCAACTAGACGCCAACATTTCCTCTGGGATTTGTAATGTATTTATGTAGTTCTCTATTTATGTGGCGCCATTATTCAAGTGACATGGTGAAAATTTGAAACAAGAGATGGTTTCAGACAAAATGTCTGCTCACCAGTGGAAAACATTTGAGTACTTCCCAGTGGTTTCCTTCAGCCTAATGTGGACTCTTGCTGATAGCCACTGGAGCAAAGTAATAACAGCCAAGTCCAGCCAACTGAAATGGGCAGTATTAGCTTCTGAGCACAAGTGTTTATCAAAGTGTCTGAGAGCTGATGTCATAGTGTAGCAGAGCATGTAGCAGAGATGTCTGAATGCACTTAGTCCACTGTTCCCTAAAATACTGCGCAGCATGCCACAGGATCAAACAACAAACTCATATTTTAGTGGACAGTCGACTAAAAGCTTGTTTGGAAATTAATTTCATGACAAATGTTTATACTATGACCCGGGATCTACTCCCTCACAGTGGCAACAACTTTTCACAGAAGAATGAATACGCTTTAAGATGCACCTTCCTCTTAAACAGGATGCGTCTCATTTGAGAGCAGCTGGTGACTTCTGGTCCACAGTCACTATGATTCAGCTTAAAATTGTGATGGTCATTTTCCATAATGTGCTGGCATTTTACCAACTAAATGATTTATCGATTAAAAGTATTAATAGATTGTAGTCCTAAATATGCCAAAGTCTTATAAAAACAGCTGTAAATATTGTTAAATGTGGACATAATGCAGTGATAATTATTGAGGCTTGTATTTTATCTGCTCCGTCCAACCACAACTACAAATCTTATTTTCTCCTTTTCGGTCTATTAAGGTGGTTTATTAGGGCGTCTATTAAAGTTGGCCTCAGAGGTTCCCAGCCTGTGCCAGGGGCATGTCACTGCAGTCAGGCCCAGTAATCACCAGTCAAGGAGTGCTAATTAACAGCCACATGAAGCAGGCTGCTGTGGAGAGGGCTTCAGGGGACTATAAGTGGCATTCCCACATTCCACACAGAGACCACATTACATTGTGCACAGTCACAGTGTCAATGCAATGGACAACTGAAGCAGCAGAAAATGTAATGAGGGTATTTGATCTTCAAAGTGAGGGAGGGAAGAGGAAGCTAATCTGCTATCAATGCATTACTGTTTCAGAAATGCGCACAAAAAGTAACCCAAAACAAGCCTGCTGCAGAGTATCCAGTGGGAAGACAGCAGCACAGAGACAGAAGAATAAACTGCTTCACTTGGTGAACATTATGTGCTAGTTTCAGTATTCCGGACAGCTGCCAACCTGAACTCCAGACTCTGTGGGTGAGAAGTCCGCATTTGCGCCTGGCGGCCTCTTTATTGATTTTTAACCTTTGATGCAAGCCTCTGTATCCATCTGAACACTGCCCACCAAATTATTAGCAAAGGATGGGGAAATTCAACCGTAAACTACAAAATATGCATTATGACTCAACAGTAATAATTAGGATGATTAAGCTCATACTACAGGATTCCCACTTGGGCCACACATATCATCAAAAACTGTACTCTTTTATTAAAGCCAGGCACTTAAGTTAAAATCAGCAACAAAGTGATTTCTGATAGAGGACACTGAGATTTCAGTTTAGGTTTGAAAAGCTTTTCAGTGCAGTTGTTGTACAATGCAGAATATTTGTCCCAAGGGAAAGTCATGGTTGTAATAGATCATAAACACAAGAGAATTTTTTTTTTTTTTTTTTTAAAGCTGTTTAAGCCAAACTGGCATGGCTACCCTAAAATGTATATATACACGTCACAGTAGAAATCGCGATCCAGGATCGCCGATTGTCCTAGGACAGATTGCGATCGGAGTCTCTCTTAGGACAAACTCAAACTTATTTTAATGATATGATGTTAAAATAAAGGAAACGACAATATTCTTACAAATACAGCAAGAAAACACTCCTTTTATGATCAAATTAATATTTATGAGTTTATTATACTTATTTACAGTCTATTCTGACATACTCTAACAGTATGTGGGTGGCACTTTGTTGAACATGGTAGTCCAGCTTTTCTTGTATCCCTAACCCTAACCCTAACCATAATTAAAAGACTTCCGTCTTTAAGATTTATATTGTATTGTATTGTTTTTTGTTATTGTACTGGTAGAATCGCCGTTTGTCCTAGGACAGATTGCGATCGGGATCTGTCCTAGGACAATCGGCGATTATCCTGGATCACGATTTCTACTGTGACACATATATATATATATATATATATCACCAAAACCACAACATTTATCAGAGCCAGAAACTGTAAAAACGGAAAAATTTGTCTGACTTTCACTTTCCAAAAATTCTCAACTAATCACGTGTGATGTGCAGTTTTGTCTCGAAAATAATTAACCATGTGTTATTTAAAAACTTGCCAAGACTACATCGCTTCCACCAGATCATGTGAAAGCCAAAAATATTCTGCAATCCTCCACGCATCTGAGAAGCCATGACTGACTCAACTGTGACCAACAGTTACCTGACAAAAATTCAGGGAGTATTTGGCTGAACTGCAAGCTGTGTTTAAACTGAGCAGACAGGAGACAAGTATGGAAACAAATGAGAGAGATTCAGAGGAAAATAAATCATACTTGATCAATAAAATAAAAGCAGCATGGATCAAAAACAGCATACAAATGGCAAGTTATCAGCAAGTGGTTGGTAGATAAATTCAGCACGGTGAAATATTTTTCTAGAGTTCTGCAGAGAAGTGAAAAACAGAAGGTTTGTAGAGGCTGTAAAAATGTAAGTTGTTAAATATCTCTAGTGGGTAGAGTCACCATTTTTTTCCAGTAGGGGTAACATCTCCAGGCACTGGGAAAAATGTTGTACATGTTGATTCCAGTTATTTAAAATGTTTGAAAAATAAATAATCAAAACAAAATTTAGCTTTTGTTTTTTTGTTTTTTTAAATGGATTTATGGCATCATAACTGTTGCATACTGCACAAATCTTTGAGTTCTCTCAACTTTTAGCCATGATTATGCCGTTTTCATAGAGGTGCTGGATTTTATATTGCAGTGAAAAATAAGGCCACTGTGACTAAAAATGTGACAAGGGCAAAAACACCTGGAAGGGTTCAGAAGATTTTTTTTTTAAATGTACCTAAATTGTACCTAAAGCTGACATACATTACTCCTCAAAGTTCTCTAGATGCTGTCTTAAATTTGTCCATATACTACCAACTGTTTATGTGACTGGGTTGGCAATGATGTCAAAACATCATTTTTGCTTAGCCTATAAACAGTGTGCTTATTATTACATAATTCACATTTAAAAGGCAACTGAGATGACTACTGCTGTAATTTGCATATCAGCCCTTGAGGAAAATAAGACATTTCTTCGACACTGAGTTGATCTTTGGCTGCGCTGTTTTAGAATTAAGTACATTCGTTCCACTCCTGCAAAACAAAGGCTGCTGTAAGGAACAAAATAAGCTTTAAAACAGGAAACAAAATGGATCTTTGGCTTCCAAGTGCCATGTTATAAGACAGGACTGATTCAAACATTCGAGATCTACTCTTGCTAAGTCAGCCTGAATGTGAAGCCAACCAAGCCCGGCTAGGTCTAAAGCCAGCGGCTAAACAAGCACCAGTCTCTGCAGGCGGGCAGCACTAATGCTCATGTGAATCCCCACGTGCTGCGGGCCAGCCCATGTACACAGCAGGGTGACTTCACGTCACTCCCTGTGTGATGTCATCCTGGGTGACAGGCTCCTCATTAGGGCTGTGTGGGATTACGCCTGCTATCCGGGATCAACAGGGCAGGGCAGCAGTGACTGATGTCCCCTAGTCTGCACAGGAAACTGCACTTTTCTCCACAGGCTAAAGTGGCAGTTGAGCTAAATCTCATTATTCACCTGACACTGTGCTTTGAAATAAACATTACCCCCCAAGCAAATGTTGGCTGAATTTCCGTAAGGCTTGTGAATTTATCAACTCTACCAGCCACTTTGACATGTTATCATCAATTTCAACCTTCTACTGAAGCCTCAGTTCATATCCTATCAGATGTTTTCAGTAGTTTATTACAACTCTGGGTCATATTAAGTTGGATTCAATTATTTTGTCAGCTTTAAGAAAGATTTTGCAAACACAGAACCATATCAGATAGTTCAGGATGATATCAGCATCTTTTCATGAGGTAAAAATACATGATGTTATGGCCACTTTGATCATCGCAATTATTTTCATTAACATTGAGATCACAGTTACTTTTCACAACTATTCATTTAGGGACAGTATTTTTGTTGCAATTGCACATTTAAAAAAAACTGAGTACTGCTTTCGCTTTCATGTTGTGCTAAATTTCTGCTAATGTACAAATCTTTGCATCAAAATAAAACTTGTACAGATCTTCACCTGAATTTAGTGCCTCTAGAACAGAGGTGCCCAATCCTGGTCCTCGAGGGCCACTATCCTGCATGTTTTAGATGTGTCCCTCTTCCAACACACCTGATTCAAATGATCAGGATCGTTATCAGGCTTCTGCAGAGCTTGATGATGAGCTGATCATTTGAATCAGGTGTGTTGGAAGAGGGAAACATCTAAGACATGCAGATATTGGCCCTCGAGGACCAAGATTTGACACCCTGCTTCTACATACTACAGATGTTTTACTATTCAGTTCCATAGTTGTCTCCTCTCTGCCTGCAGTTCAAACGAAAAGTCTTTTTTGTCATGTGACTCTCAGCTCAGTTGCTCATAGCTTCACACTTGCACCAAGTCATGCAGAATTTTTCATTTTTAATTCATTTTTGGTGATTTTTTTCAAAACAAGACATATAGAATAAAGTATTTCAGATTAAATGTCCCAATTTTAAGCTTAGTTTTGGTTTAGTTTCCCAACTAAATGGCACAAATGAGTAGTTAACTGATGGAAAGCTGAAACCATTCTTTTGTTTCTACAGTTTCTGGCAAATAAATGGCGTCATTTGGACGTTTAGAAAATTAATAACGCACCTTTCTAAACCGCTGGTGGGATTTTCGAGTTCAGAGCATTAACCAGTATGCTGTGGTATTTGTAAGTACACTTGACTTAATGCTTTCATTTATAGTCAACACTGTAGTTTTAACACCTGTTTGAGGTTAGTTACTTGGTTTACGAAGAACAGCTGTCCAACAGAGAGGCCATCAGTGACTCACCTGCAATCAATAATAATAATCTAACCTTTATTAATCCCAATAAACTTACTTTCCTTCATTTATCTCAGGTGATTTAAGAGTTTTTGTAAGGTTTTCAAATACCTTTGTAGTTGACAGTTTCGAGGGAACTCTTCCATCTTCTTCAGAAACGTCATCTAGATATTGGGTGATGACGTGCCTTATCAGCTGATGTTACTGAGGCGTGGTCAACCTGTCAGATTTGACAGGTCGAATCGCCCCCCCTCCAAGAAACAAAACAAACTTACAAAAACTCTTAAATCGCCTGAGATAAATGAAAGAAAGTAAGTTTATCGGTTAAACTAAAGGCGAAATTAATTTCTTTGCACTATATTGATCCCCTTGGGTTCCTTCCTTCTCTGCATTTGACCCATCCTATTCAAAGTTAACCTTAACTATACATACAGGGGTTAAGTCAGGGGTTAAGGGCCTTGCTCAAGGGCCCACACTGGTGGTGACTGGGACAAGCGGTCACTCTCACATGCCCACCTCAACCTCTTGCCAGTCCAGGGACTCGAACCGGCGACCCACTGGTTACAAGCGCGCTTCACAAACCACTAGACCACCACTGCCCTAGATCAACAGTCATGTGACCCAAATTTGAGACTTTTCTGTTGAACTGCAGGATGTGCAAATTAAAAATTCAAATAGTGACATAAATAATAAATAGAATCACTTTTTTTTGTAGTATTGGTAATACCTTGTAAAAAATGTCGCATATATTGCATTCTAGGTTATTTTTTCTTTAGTTTTTCTTTATGATTTATGGCATTCTAACTGTCATACCGCACAGAATAAATTTTTTAGTTCTCTCTACTTCTATGGTTGTGCTGTTTCCACAGAGGGTGCAGGACTTTATATTGCAGTGAAAAATGAGCCCACAGTGAGTAAAAAATATGACAGAAATCCAAAAAACACTCAAAATGCTTGGGGTTCGGAGGCTTAATTTAACGGACATTTACTTTGAGAGAAAGCAGCTGCATGAAGAGACAGACTGGTAATATTTATTTAGGAAATGCACGAGGGAAACCATTACAGCAGAGCACCTGAAGTAGGAAAATCTTACAAAAAATGAAACCCAGAGCGTCATTTAGCATATAGTGTAAGAAATTTGGCAACTTGTTCTTAAATTAAAGGCTAAAGGGTCGAGACACACTGACAGCTGCTACAGCTCAGGGACAGACGGCCTGTAAACACACTGAGGACAGGAAAAGTCATGTTTATCTCTTGTATCTTGATTTACAGGGTTTTTCTAACCAGGTGTTTCTAAAAAATAAAAATAAAAAGCAGAGGAGTTTTCGCTACTGATGGATGTGATTTCTAAAAACTCGCTTTTCTGATCCTCAGTGCGTGTCCTCAGATCATCAACAACATACACAGTTAGTCTTCACAGGCTCGAACATTCAGCTTCATACGCTTGTTATCGCATCAGCTACACCAATTTATTCGTAAACCTGCACCGGAAAAACGGATATAAAACAGACAGGCTTCAGTCATCATACAGGGCGACACATAAAATATGAAACATTAATAATTCCTGTAGGGAAACAGATTAGATGATCATCTAAAATGTGTTCCAAGTGAGGAAATAATTAGTTCCAGTAAAAAAAAATTAAATAAAAAGCGACTAATAAATCTTTTGTTCAACTAAAAAAACTAAAAAAAAAGACAACATGCATATTAAATATTTTTGTTAATAGCTCAACAGGACAGCGGGGGATTTAGAAATGTGAAATTAAAATGGGTGATAACATTTAAATGAATAAATAGATAAATAATGTGATGACACACTGTTAGCAGGGCTGTTCGGTAGCAACAGGGGAGTTTTCGTGTTTTTCAGCTAATTTTACCCGCTAATACAGATTCGGTTAACTCGTCGGGCTATTCAACATGTAGAATTAACAAGCTATTACAGTTACAGTTTTTACATATTCGTTGTAGTTACATGAATATTAGTACGCCTCAGGTTCTGCTCGTCGTCTGTTTCATCACAGCTAATAGAGGAAGTTTCAGTTGGGTCACAATCATGTGGAGCCATGATGGAGGGCATGATGTAGACAGTGATGATCTCAAATAAACACAAGTCTGTGACGCTAAAAACACATTAGTTTCATTCCCCCTCAATTCACTGAATGCCCCACACCTGACCATCTTCAATTTAACAGATTTTTTTTAAAGTGGTGAATATTGATTGAGTTGACCACGTGTCAAAAAGTTACAACACCTCTAACTAGGGATGGGAATTGATAAGATTTTTATGATTCTATTTTCGATCCTGCTTAACGATTCGGTTCTTTATCGATTCTCATTTGGAAAAAGGTATTGCAAGTTGCCCCGTTGTCATCCTTTCTCGGGAAATGTAACCAAACTTTCGAGCGTTTGTGCCGCTTGGAGGCCATGTTTCCTGCTGGCTGCACTGGTGAATGACGTCACCGTCGCACATGGCGTAGCTTGCGTAAGCTACGCAACGTGCGACGGTGACGTCATTCGCGCCCACTGGAATCGATAGGGGAACCGTTTGCAAAATTGCCAAACGATTCCAAGGAACTGAAACACTGGGAACCGGTTCTCAACAAGAACTGGTTTTCGATTCCCATCCCTACCTCTAACCAAAACGTTTCCGCGTTTTTCTTACTATGAGACGGTCAGGCATGAACTTTCTGTTGTTTGGGTTAGAAATTGTTAAATGTAAGTTTTTGAGCTGTTCAACTGGTGATAAAATGGACTATTACTATTAATACCAATAGACTAAACAATTTCCTTATCTGTGTTTGATTAGCTGCAATACCAACAGTGTAAAATGGACATAAAAACATCACCAGCTGAATGCATGTAGGTTCCTATGGGTACTTGGTTGTTTCATGACGTCCAATTTGTTGCAAAGATGCCGAGTTTTGGAAAAACAAGTACTTATTCTGTTATAATAAAAAAGAATAGATAAAATACAACATGGGGCGTTTATAATATTTTTTCAAAGAGCTAAGAACCTCCACCATGGCTGCCAGAGGTTGTGCTGCACCACCTGAAAGTCCTCTTTATACTGAACAGTTAGTGTTTGATGGCTAGTAAGCACAAACAGTTTAGGACTAAAGCAAGCTCGACTCCAGACCAGGATATACAGGATGTTGTGTACCTGTTTTCTGTCCACAAAATGTACACCTTCCAGTGGAGACTTGTATACTGGAGTTAATCTCCATTTTAAACTCAGTACTGGGACAGTGAACCAACCAGAGTTGGCCTGCGAATGACTTGGAAGTGAGGATAATCGGTGTCTTTTACATAGTCGGGCTCTGTTTGTGTTAGCAGACTCAACTAAATCCCCAATCAGAGAATTACAGCGGTTATTAACTATCTTAGTTAAGCAGGTTTTCTTAATCAGGCTTTGAGCTCACTCTGATAAAAGGTGCGTTAAAGGTGTCATGTAACTCTTTTTCAGACTGTTTTTTTGTTCACTTGTGGAGACGTTTAAACATAAACTTCCATTTAATCAACAGAGAAATTAGTCTCAGGGGAGCATCTCTAATTATAAGCCAACCTCTCTATGCATGACTGAATGTTATTCCTCAGATTTTTCCATATATTAGGTATTAAATTCCAGTTTACCGCAGCACACTGCCCCAATACTGACGCTCTGATTCAGTAGTAGCTTCACTAAGATAACGTCCACAACTGTTTACATGTGTGCAGGCTAAATCAGCACACAGGCTTCACTACAACAGACCAATACATTAATCCACGTTACTGCAATTACTACAGATAAGTAGTAACACGCAAACTGTAGTAACAGCCTCTATCACTGCTGTGTATGCTAAAGCATACTGTGCAGTTGCTACATAGTTGGTAGATTAATAGTTCAACAATGAACAGGGACAAAGGTGTTTGGTGAATCTGGAGGCCAACAAACTCACCAGAACCAATAATGATACGTTAGAATAAGAATTGAAGCCATCGATTGAGTTTTTCTTGGCTTTTGAGCATCTTTGAGTTTGTTCAAAACTTTAAAAGTGCTTCAAAGAAAAACAAAACATAATTAGAAACAAAGAAAATAAATATCTCACTTTTAATATCTTTGATTTTACCGAATCAAAGACTGCACTTTCCTCAACCATCGAGTTGTTGGCATCCACAGTTTGCAATTAACTTCTGCTGACACAGTTTACATCCACTGCTGGGTGTGTTAAGGGCTTTATTGGTTCATGGATCTAATTTTAAAAAGCAAAGTGATTATTTATACTGGGGCAAACTGTAAGAACATGCAGGTCAATCTACTGTTTGTGGTATTAATAACTGTAACTGGTTACACGCCACTCTTTGAGATGCTACCCTACGTATACAGACACTCTTTCTGTTTGTGTAGAAGTGTAATTCTCTCTACCTATGTTTGTACATCAAGAAAATCCAGCATAGTTTTACTTAAATAGAGAATATTTAACTTCAGCACACAGGCTTTTGGCACCTTAAGTGGAAATGGGAGACTACAGGGATGTAAAAGGAGCTTATGACGAACAAAACATACAAACACATCAAAATAGAAATATGTACATACAAATAATGATTTGATCTTTTGAAAATACTCCACTCCTTCCAGCCAACCATTATCTTTTCAAGATTTTTTCTCTACTTCATCTATCATCACTTCTTCCAATACTAACATTTAGTTTCATTTAAACCTTTTCTGCTACAAGACTGACCTTGTCCAGGCAACAACTCTCATCTGACAAAGAATTTCCTTTCACTTCTCGTCTTTTACGTACCGAAGTTGCCCTGAAGAAACGATCTTGGATCAGTAGTTCCCGGTAGTTGCCTCAAAAAGGAACTCAAGTGCAATACTGACAGTTTTCAGCCTGTAGAAAACTCTGTGTAAAGGTCTTGTTGGATAAAATCTAAATCTGTATGGAGACATTTAATTTTGATTAAGTTTAGCCTTCAAGGTGTGCAACAGGTAAAATCAATAGTTATATAGGAAAAAGCAATAGTTAAAACCTTCCACGTATATTAGCTCAATAGACTCACTGTAGTTTGTATCAATTTGGATTTTAAAATCAAGTACATACAGGTTTTGATGCCGAAAACTACCCTTTTCATCATTTACATAGTAATTTCTCTTTGGCCAAACAGTGAAGGTGCAGAGTGTTTACCTTTAATCAGAATTTGGTATTGCCGAAAGGAACTTGCAACGTTTAAAAACTGATCCTTGATAAGAGTCTCCAGGCAACTTTTTCCTATTCTCGCCACCCATTTCATGTTGTAGCTCCTATTTGCTTCTACTCAGCAGTAACCATTTTGTGTCCCTTCAACGGTAAATCCAACTAGGGACGCAAAATGGCTCAAGTCAAACCAACCCTCGTGGTCTCAGTAAATACTTGGTGCTGATCGGTCGTTGGTCGTCGTCTTCTTGAGCCTGACGCCTCGCCGGATGGCCACCAGAAAGTCCTCCACCTCGCCGTATTCCGTCTCCTCCAGGAGCTCCGGGAGGGGCCGGCGCTCCCACTCGACCCGACCGCTGGGCTGCGGTGGTGGGGTGGGAGGATCCGATCCCTCCCCGAGGTGCTGGGTCTCCCAGGGGTTGGACTTTGGCGACAACGGCCCACTGCTGCCTGGTGACAAGAGGGTGGTCGGGGGGCTCAGTGGAGTCCGTGGTGTGTTGCCGTCTTCTGATCGAGTGGGGAAACCGGGATGTTCAGGAACAGTGGGGGTCTTGACCGGGATCATGGGGGGCTTGATGGGAATGGGGCCCAAGCTGAGGCCCCCAGAGGGACGCCGCAAGTTGGGTTTGGAGGACGGTGTCCGTCGGATGGTGGCGACCCCCGGGGTGATAACAGCGGAGGGGTTAGAGGGCAAACCGGCAGTGGAAGCAGGACGTTTGGACTGAAACATGCGGCGGTAGGACTGACTGATGTCGCTGTTTCTCGGGATGGTGGAGGATTTATCAAAATCTGACGACTGCTGCTGCTCACCGTCCTGATCTGCACCGACGGAGTAGTAGTCACAGTCGGATACTATAAAGAACAGAAAACAGGTTCAGTACAACGCATCTAATTTTTCAGTTGTCTGTGGGTTTTCTTCAGTTTTAGATTATGGCTATGAAGTTTGGAAGAGAATTAGGGCCACTGTAAATTCCATTCAATTCAATGTGGGGGTTTTTATACAACGCCAATTCACAACATATGTCATCTCATAGCACTTCACATAGTGAGGCGAAGACCGTACAAATTTTAAACTTAAAAATCCAAAGTTTCCTTTTTTTCTGTGTTCTGAGATTAAAGTCAGAATTAAGACTTTTTTCCTTTAATAATATTCTGACTTTAAACTGGGAAAAAAGAACTCATCCAATTTTTGTTGTTGTTGTTGTTGTTGTTTTTTTTTACATTGGCCATAATCCTCTTCTGTAGTGAAGAATCTCAGTAATCCAGGGTCATGGGATATGTAAGTGCTACATCTAAGGCAACTGGACTTGTTTGAGTTTCTTGAAGATGTTACACCTCTCAGTCGCAAGGCTTCTTCATTTCTGACTAAGCCAAGCATTTAACCTCTTATTATTATTATTACCTGAGCATAAATGCCAATGAGAGTTAGTGCCAACACTGGTGAACAGGTGACTGGTGACTAATTTGTAGCAACAGCTCATCCTTCACTGTCAGCTGTGTCAGTTTAAATCATCAGACGCCTAATTGAACTCATAAATTAGCTTCTATTACCTGCCTATCACGTCGTTATGTCATATGATGTTTTGTGACAACACAGCATGTACCTTGTGAGGGGATGGTGTCCTCGGAGCAGCAGGGAGTGTTGGTCTGGCTGCTGTAGCCACTGGAGCCCTGCAGCGAGTCCCTGCTGGAGCCGTGGATGTCCAGCTGGAGGCCTCGGGCCAGAGCTCTGGCCAACTCCTCATGGGCCTCCCGGTCCACCTGGGTCAACACACACATAGAAGCACTGGTTCATTCAGGGTCATTCTACCTCAATTCACCAAACGGTCCACGCCTAATCATCTTCAATTTGACAGGTTTTTTCAAAATGGTGAATATTAATTGAGTTAATATCTCGGTGTAAAAATCTGGGGTCATAGGAAACTTTAGTTTTTGAGTTAAAAGTTCTTAAAGAACGTGGGTCAGGTCATTTTTTGCATTGTTTTCTTTGCACCAATCTGTGGATCAATGTTTGATGTGCCATAACTTGAGAAATAATGTAGCTGGAGTCCTGAAATTTTGCAGGTTGTGTGCAGAAAAAAAAGGTGAATTAAGATCGAAAGACCATCATCAAAACACACATTCTCAAAGTTCTGTCCAATCAAACTGCTGCCATTAAGTCATGCGACTTTCATTTGTTTGGCTTTTAATTGGTCAGTATTTACCTGAATGAATATAAAATGTTTTTAAACACCATCTGACCTTGGAGGACATCAGTGAGTGGCCTCCTTTAACCCCCTGTGGCTCCTCCCCTGGTGTGGTGACATCAGCGCCCTGGTGGCTGCTGGGATCTGTAGTCTCTCGCCTGTCTTTGCTCCTCTTCAGGGTGTTAATCATTGGCTGATCGTATGGGCCTGGTTTGGCCCAGTCCTACACAGGAAGACATAATCAGAAACAACAAAGCTTCTATCAGCTACATCTCACCTTCATAGTTGGTCTTCAATAAAGACTGTGTATTTTTTTTTAGTATTTGATGGAAATTATTATTAATTTTGACATTTTATAGACTAAATGAAACACTATAATCACTGGATGAAAACAAAGGCTAAGAACAGACCGGCTTTAAAGTAAAATAAAGATTGTTGTAGGAAACTTGGCATTTTGCAGAAATGTGTCAGTAGAGTTGGTTTAGGTTGTGCTTGTAAATTACAAACCTGACAGAGTTATGTGATGATGAGATGAACCAAAATACAAGATGGTTGAAATCTGTCATGTTCAAATTAAATAAATGAAGAAAAAAAAAATCTAAATGAATAAACTAAGAGGACATAAAATCAAAAGAACGGGGCAAAGATGAAACCAGGATAAATTAGAGGTAAAGGGGAGGAGGTCGGGGTGGAGTGTGGGTCAAACCTTCCAGGACGGGACTCTGGATGACAGGATCGCTCCGAGCCCCGAGGGGCTGAGAGGCGGGAAATCTCCTGATTGGCCAAAGCCTGAGCGACACCACGGCCACGTGGGAGAAACTGACGAATAGGAGGGCGAGGAGATGGGGGAGGTGGTGGTGGAGGAGGAGGTGAGGTATGAAGGGTGGAGGTGGGTGTCCTGGGTCTGCAGTACCACTCCGTGCAGACAGAGGGCAGCGTGATGCTCAAAGCCGTTTGGCAACTGAAGGTGATGGATGAAGAAGGCAGAAACACAATTCAAAAATTAAAGCTGATGGTCGTGACTGTTGATGTAAAAACATGACAGGAGGATGAGGTGCTACACGTGGCTCAAATCAGTGGAACGCAGAGCAAAACTGGATTTGTTAAAGGATTTAAAAGATTTAAAATGTAATATTAAACCCCAACCTTAGCTTTTTGTTCTTTTTTTCCCACATCAAACCTAAATCTGCTCATTTTCTTTACATTTTGTACTTTTAATAAATAAAATCTGTTTTCACTTTGACACGTAAGAGAGTCTTTTTTTTTGTTTCTAATTGGTATATATATCCTAAAAAACATCATTATAATAAAAATGAACAGACATTGACGGACCTCAGTTTCTTAAATGCTAAAAAAGGTGAGAGCTTAATTTTGGAAAAGGACTTACAGACTGGATAAAACTAATTATGTCAAATTTACCACGAGAAAAAATAACATTAAAAGACAAACAGAAAAAAAATCAAATAATCTAACCTTAATTGAAATTCCTTCTCTGCATTTGACCCAGCCTATTTAAAGTTAACCATAACTATCCATACTAGTACATGGGTGTCAAATCCTGGTCCTCAAGAGCCCCTATCCTGAATGTTTTAGATGTTTCCCTCTTCCAACACACCTGATTCAAATGATCAGGATCATTATGATCATTATTTCTGCAAAGCTTGATGATGAGTTGATCATTTGAATCAGGTGTGTTGGAAGAGGGAAACATCTAAAACATGCAGTATAGGGGCCCTCGAGGACCAGGATTTGACACCCCTGTACTAGGAGCAGTGGGCTGCCGCGGTGCAGCGCCCGGGGAGCAGTCAGGGGTTAAGGGCCTTGCTCAAGGGCCCAACAGTGGTGGTGACTGGGACAAGCGGTCGCTCTCACTTTCCCACCTCAACCTCTTGCCAGTCCAGGGACTCGAACCAGCGACCCTCCAGTTAACAAGTTCGCTTCACAATCTACTAGACCACCACTGCCCCACATGAAGAAGTTTGGGGATCCTTTATAGAATTTGTGAAGAGCCACACAATTACTGTATGATGTCTTTCAGTTGGAGGGTTGTTGTTTGTTTGTTGTTGGTGTTTTCTATATGTATATGTAGAAGTAATAACAATAAAGACACACAAAAAGCAGCTTCCAAAGGGGGGTAAAAACTGGTTATAGCCACTGTAAATACTCTTAAAGCTCCGTGCAGCACCTTAAAACACAGAATAACTCAAACAGACCAGTGTGACAGTTAGATCAGAGTGTGTGTTTGTTTGTGTGTTTTCCACATGTGGTTGTTCACCTGTTGTTGCCCGGAGCTGGGCTGGAGGTGTGAGGGTGAGGAAGAGGAGGAGGAGGAGGAGGAGGAAGAAGAGGAAGGCTCCTCACTGACAGACTGAGAGGGTAAAGCAGAAACACTGGACTGCAGCAGAGCCGTGCACAGCGAACAAACACAAACAGAGGCAGCAGTTTGCAGGATGAACAGAAAAAAAACAGATCGACACAAACACAAAGCACGACACGGGTTAGTGGTTAAAGCAGAGCAGAAGAATTAGCAAGTACAAGCATGAATCAGAAATAAAAGACGTGTTAAAGGAAGCAGAAGCAGGTTCAGCAGGTGGAATGAAGAGCTACACACTGTGATGACTGGATGGACTAAAAATGCTTAATATTCATTGTAAAATCAGGAATAATTCAGTGTTACTACATAAATATACAGGAAGTAGTATTATTGCTCAGTCAGACATGATGAAAGTGATATGTTTGGCCAATTTATTCTCAGTTTATGGCAGAAATATTTCATGACTGCAGAATTTTGTCACTAAAGAAGCATCAAGTTTAACACTGATGGAAAGTAAAGCAGGATTTTCCCCCCCAGTTCTCACATACAGGAAAATACTGAAGTTAAGGTGGAGGTTAAAGTTCTACAGTTAGAAATCATGACTTTCATGAGCCGACAGGTGACTGATCACATTGTCATATACACCGATCAGGCATAACATTATGACCACCTGCCTAATATTGTGTTGGTCGCCCTTATTTGGTCAAAAATGCTCTGAACCAATTGACATGGACCAGAGGACCTCTCAGGGTGTCCTATGGGGTCTGGCACCAGGATGTTGGCAGTGGATCCGTTGGGTACTCTGGCTTGTGCAGTGGGGCCTCTGTCAATCCAACTTGTTCCACTGCATCCTGTTGATGCTTGATCAGAATGGGGTCTAGGAAGTTTGGAGGTCAAATCAACATCTTGGGCCATTGTCATGGTCCTCAAGATGTTCCTGATTGGTTGATGTTGTTGCCATGTGGTGGGGTGCCTTTTCCTGCAGGGGTAGGCCAGTGACATTTGGGATTTCCATTTGCATGAGGGAGTGTGCTTGTTCTGGAACAATGTTTATTTGGGTGTCTAAGTCTCATCAACACGGATGTTAAAATCCAAGGTTTTCCAGCAGAACACCACATAGTACCAATATGATCAAT
>OMNN01098747.1:0-36271 GCA_900302755.1 Chromis chromis
AGTAACGCTCCGGCGCCCACAACACTGAAAATGAACTTTATTAAACACAAAGTGAGGTTACGTGTTTCAGTTCAGGCTACCAAGTCCTCTAAACTCTAAAACTCTAAACAAATAAAATTAAAAAAATAATAATTACAAAGCTTTATTTCTAATTGTGTGCAACATTTTTTGGAAATGATGCACTCTTATCACCATGCAAAATACTGCACCTTTGTAGTGTAACATTCTAATAATGCTATATGGCTGAAATGTGCTTTCTTTGATATATGGAGAGAATAAATTATATTTTTGCATGGCAAGAAAAAACTACTGTTCTGAATTTCTTCTAAATATTGTGCATTAGTAACATTTATCAAGGTGTGTGCTGTTATGCAACAGTAACATCCCACACAGTCTGGCTAACACACCGACTCTTGTCCTGAGTCTGGAAAGTCTTCTTTAATCTTGCTGACACAATGAAGATAAGAACAGGACATAACCTGATTGATGCCAAATTTAAAATCTATAGTGCTACCTGACACATTTTGTTAACTTTGTCCTTTAGATTTTACAATAAAGAGTCATTTCTGCTTTTGAAAAGAAGTCAGTATTGACATCTGAAAACTGTTTAGTATGAACAGCTAAGTAGATGAGATCTGAGGGTTGTACTACAGGCGTGATTAATGGGTTAGCAAGGTATGTTGAACTTAGAGCCAGAGTTTTCAGCATCACAAAGGTGGCTTTCTTTTAACCTGCTAGATCACCAAGTCAACTGCTGCTGCACAGCTAACCTGCTCTGGAGGAGGCTCTGTTCAGAGTTTGGGATTTAAATTGGCTGTAAGAAGTGTCTCCTTTGCACCAATTCATTTCCAGGCAATTCTCTATAAGTAATACAGATTATCAACTGAAGGAATATGTTACATCTACAAACTTGCTGATTATTTATTTTACAAAAAATTCAAAAACCTAGAATCAACATGTACAATATTTTTCCAAGTGGCCCCAGGTGTTGATAATACTAAAAAAAATGGTGGTTCTACAGATCTCTATAGATATTTTACTACTTTACAACCTCTACAAAATAGGGTGTTTATCACACTACTCTGCACATTGACTTGACAAAGATATTTCACCATGCTGAATGTATCTTCCAACAACGAGCTGAATAATTTGGCCATTGAATATTGTTTTTGAACCATGTTGTATTCATTTTATTTCTCAAGTATGTTTAATTTTGCTCTCAGTGTCTTTGATTTGTTGCAATAGTTGTCTCCTCTCTGCTCTGTGTAAGTATAGCCAGCAGTTCAGCCAAAGTCCCTGAATTTTTGCACGTGACTGTTGGTCACTGCGGAGTCACTAAATTTTTCAGTTGCGCCAAGGAGCACAGACTTTTAATTTTTAACAGGATCTGGGTCAAACAATTTAAGTCAGTTTAAGTAAGACATGTAGAAACAAGTGATTTTGATGAAATAATAATGATTTTAATTGTAGATTTCTCTCATTTTTTACACATAATTAGTAAGAGGACAGTTCGAAAGTTGGAAATCTGTTTTAATAGTTTCTTTCTTTGAAAATGTCATCGTTTTGGTGATTTACAAAAAATAACATGTCTTTAAAATCTACCAGCGAGTTTTGGGGTTCAAGATTTAATATTAGTAAACTTCATAAACTATATCCTGTTAGCTAACAAACTAACCACCTGTCTGCATGTTTGCTGGTACAATATCTCTTGCAGGATCGTAGACGTGATTGAAAGTAAAACTGTGTTAGGTTTTCCTATGACTCAATGAATAGTGCGCAATTAATAAAGACTTCCCAGACTACGTGGATACAGCTCACTGTACCACACAGTCAGCGTTAGCCAGACGACAACCAACATTCATGTCACATCAAAAACTCCTCGACATGTTCAGAACAAGAGGCAGATCAGTGACATACAGCATTCAACAAGACTCCACAACAACCAAATACGACATCAACCAATCCAGAGGCACACATCCACAGACAAGACAGGTGAGGAGGCGAATAAGAGGTGGGTGGGGTTGGCTCCTCCCCCAGTGCAAGTGGCTCTACCTTTTTTGTGGGCAACCGTCCTGTTAAAGTTTGCAAGAAACTGGCGCTCTCAGTGTGCGAAGACATGCGATTGCCACAGCGCTCCATGGCCTATGAGTGGGATGAATGGAACGGTGACAGCAAGGTTAGTGGAGGAGCAACGGGAGCGTGGGGTTGCACCTTCATCCTCAGCACACAGGCAAATGTGTGTGCCGGGTCATACACCCCCACACACACATGCACACAACACACTTTTGTGACCTGTTGCACACACTTGTCATACATGAAGACACAAAACATTTAGACACAGGACAGGGCCACAGCACTTAGAAAGTGTTGTACCCGTAATCTACAACAGTTGATACATCAAAAGTTTACGTGACTTCAGGTAGAGATGCAAAATGGCTGCATAAAGAGACATGTGGCCAAGTGAAGACAAGATATTGATTTCTTTTCCTTGACTTTACAGCCATTGCTTATGATGCGCCATTTTGCATCCCTCCAGGTGAATACAACACTTCAGAGACATAAAATGGCATAAAGGGAAACTATCCTATCATATCAAAAGGTATCATTATTCATAGGTAGAATTAAATAATTCTCCATCCCAGGCTAAATGCTGTAATGTAAAAGCTCTGTCAGTGTTGGCACATTTAATTTAATGTTGTAATCTAGGTGTGATTCTGGGATTATAATATGAAGAGTTAATTCATTCTTGGTTACCTGAATTGCAAATTAGTAACGAACAAAGGCTTATGTCATGACAACTTAAAATGACAGAGGACATAACATCACATGAAGATGGAAAGTGAAGCAGACTTTACATATGTAGATACACATTCACACTCACAGATATACCATGCTCCAGTGACAAAGTGAATGGTATGTAGGGTTAGTAGAAAGGCATGCAGGTATATTGGCTGAGTGAAAGAATTTCAGAAAGGAGAAAAGGAAATAAGAAATGGAATAAAACCAATGTAGTCTACTCTAGTCTGATGGAAATGATTTCTAACACTACTCTTTTTCTCTACCACCCCAACAATCCTCTGTGAAATACATACAGAGATAAAGATTTTAACTTTAACAATAACGGACCACTGTGAAACCGAAAATGGAAAGCAAACCCAACATTGGGAGAAAGGGAGGTCAACAATGTAGAAAAGAAATTGCTGCCATGGATAACTCTGGTCTCGATTCACAACTGGCATTGCTATATTTAGACAACTTTTCATGCAAATACTGAGAAAAAGAGAGGTGCTAGATGCGATAAGCAAAGAGGGATGACACCTAAGACTCTAACATGACAGCAGGAGGGTCATGGAGGCGGCTGTGACTCCCATGTATGAGATCATGGGAGGGTTGTGATTTAAAGTTTAAACAGAATACTGTAATATTCTGAAGTTTCGGTCTTTTATGTCTTTGTGCTACAAAAGGTACATTGTTTATGGTTTAGAAATCTCTCTAGTTTGGAGAAACATAGCAAAAAGTAGTTGGCAATCAGTCTTGTGACTTATAAACCAATGTAAGCAGCTTCACGATAGGCTGAGTATTTGAAAGCAAGACGTGAACATGACTTTCAAAATGAAAATCTTACAAAGATTGCCGCCATATCCCAACAATGATCTTACTGTCAGTGACTCCGGCAAAGCCCACAAATAAACCAAAACTCCATATATCGCAGTATCCTTTAGTGTGAATAAGGTTGTTTTTGTAGTGAGGCAAAGTGGAGGACGGGGCATTCATAAAACCACCTGCATGGTTTCTGGAGCGGACCCAGGGCTGGATCCCCAGGGGGCACTCTTACAGCCCATGGTGTGCACCCACGAGTTGGAGCGGTCTAAGCCCTAGGGGTGCCAAGGTCAAAGGACACAAGGCAGGCGGGAAGCAAGGAAACAAGCGAGCAGCACGGGGGAAGGAGGAGGGAAGGAATAATGACAAGTTAAAGAGGTTCAGAGGTCAGGATTTCTGGAAGATGCCAAGGGCCCAAAAAGGTTAGCTGTCAGTAAATTAAAAATCCAAATCATCACCACAGAGGAGCAAAGCACATAGGTTCTCTCCCTCCCTTTCTCCGTGTAAAAAAAATAACTTCCCCTCCCTCAGAGACAAGAGAAGAAAGGTTTAGTTAAGTATTAGCAGCACAGGGAACATACAGCAAAAAAGGGGCTGCATCCATCATATCATGGTTACAAGAACAGCAAGACCATTAGAAAAGCACATTACATCATTCACTCACTGCTCATGTACTTTTTAGGTTAAATAAAAATGCTTGAAGTGGGAAATTATACAAGACAAAATACATGACAACAGATAAATAAAATCAAAGAAAAAAAAGGAACAAAGAAAAACTTTACTATTGTATCTTTTGAACAGCATCTGCATTACTGATTGGACTGTATACTAAATGTATGTTTTTCACAACCTGCACACACTGAGCATTGTTTGTGCGTGTGTGTAACAGGTTGCTGTTACGGCGGTTAGAGCGATAAGATGTCCAAACGTATGTTTACGCATTGGTTATACAGTTTACCTATTGATAAAAAAGTCCCCTGGGTCACTGTGCACATAGAGGCCTCTTCCTGATAGATTCAGTACAATTACCTCACATGAGTCTTTCTAAAATACATCACAAATCAATAAGTGCTGCTCAATTACAGCAACATTAAATAATTAACTATGACATATAATACCCCAGTGGAGTGCATTAGTATCTATCACTGCTGGTTCTGTCCACATTAGGATCACATGTGACCTTTGAGTTTAATTGCCTCTTTTATGCTTTAACAGAAAATCGAACTCTAATACCACTGAGATAAAAGTAGTTACAGGTTCAAGAATAACCTAAGACCCTGTTTGACGACCTTACCTTGCTGCCAATGATGGAGCGGACCTCATCGTCAGGAGAGGTGGGCGTACCGGAGATGTCAGGGTTACTGTTGCTAAGGCTACGGGAGCGGTTGAGGTTGAGGCTGGCTGGTCGAACAGCTGAGCGAGCCATGGTAGCATAGTGAACTGAACCTCCCAACCCTCCGGGGCCTGGGGCAACACAGAAATTCAAGAAAAATGGGACAACTGGGATGTGCCACTGCACCTTACCATATGGTGGTAAACCCACAAGTTGGGAGAAATTCATGAGTGCATTTATTCCATTATCTATTATTAGTTAAGCAACCGATGTGTCTTGGCAGTGAAAGGTTTATGTGGTAACACAGAGGGATTCCAAAAAGTTTATATTACATCAATAAGTGTACATTTTTTTAGAGGGTAAAACATTTGCATACGGATTAAGACATCTGGTATTGGACCATATCTACCTGTTAAAGATGAGTTGGAGTCTGTGTTGGACAGGCAGAAGACAAAATGGATGTGGGAGGAAAAAAGCAAAGATAAAAAGAAATAAAATAGAGGAAGAAAAATTATGGCTGGCAGGTTTGGTCAGAGACACCCAGTGAAGGTGAGTCAGGGGTTGGATGAAGTTAACATAAAGGGAAAAAACTGAAGATACAGAATAAAGAAAAATGTCCAAAAAAAACAAACTGTGTTGACTGCAAATTACCTGGCGATGGCGAGTTGGGGTCAGTGCTGGGCAAACGGAAGACGTAGTGGATATAAGAGGACAGCAGGCTGTTGCGGCCATGCATGTCCTGGCTGGTGTCCAGGTACTTATGAAGGCGGTTCACTATGGATGCCATGACCTCGAAGGACGCCTGGCCGAGATTTACTAAACATACACACACACACAAGAGTATTCCATGCTAGTGCCTTTGTATTGTAAAACTGAAAAAAAAATGCATTGAACTGTCAAATATAGAGCTTTAGGCAGCACACTTGACACTAACTGTACTAAACAAGCTCAACTTTACTTCCAAGCTCCTCTAAAATCTGTATAAACAATTCACATTTATTTACTACAATTCAGTGTCATACCTATTTGTCCAGCAATGACTGGAGGCCGCACTACAAGCAACACCAGCTTGTCGAGTAGAAGGTGAAGGAATCGAACCACTGGCTCCAGCTGGGAAGAGTTGAGTGCTGCAATGCTGGACTTGAGCTCGGTCTCCAAGTTGTTCTCCATGATGCGCATGTCTCCTATCCTGACTGGAAACATGTGCTCATCCAGGGCATGTACCAAGGCAAAGAACTTATCCAGGTACTGGTCCTGGGGAAGGAGAGGGGGAGGAATTTGGGTGCAAAGGAGAAGAGCGAGTGAGCAATTTCCTGGCACAACAAACGCTGGCAAGACAATGTAGAAAAGGGTACAAACAAAGAGATGGACGGTTAAAGAACAGAACAGAAGAAGAAGATATGACAAAGATGAATGGAGAGGGAAAAAAAGTGCAAAAGAAGAAGTGGCTAAGTTTTAAAAAGCACAATTGTGTTACAGGTAGAGAAAAGGGGAACAAAGTAAAAAAAATAAAGTAAGCTTGGATCTACTCCTCTGTACTTGTCTCGAAGCCGGCAAGTTGGCTCACTGAGTAAAAACCGCAAAACGAACATTACTACAAGAACACAGGAGAATCTAGCGAGTCTAATCTGTGCCAGGAACAGTGATTTATGAGCACATTAGTCCCAGTTAGGCTCCTAGGGACCACAGTCAAGCCCTCCACACCACAGCCGACACAGAGATGGAGTAGACCTCAGTAAATTACTGGCAAGGTAAGATTCAGCCACTAATGAACTGGTGTTGGGAAGGGATTACTGCCTAGATGTGAAAACACTGTGTGGTTGTTTTAGCTTTCATTGAACTTTCAAATTATGACCTGTCTGATGCTGATGAAAATTATTATGTGGAAACTAACATTACAATATGCTACTCTACTTCATTTCTGAAAAGCATGTTATTTTAATGGGTTATACTTAAATATGTACAGCTGAAAACAACAGCAAAGTAAGGATAGGATTGGCTTTCTGTACCTGAGAGTACACAAGGGTCCAGGTAACATACATTTATAAATTTCATTATCAGGAGGTGCTGCAAGGCTCTGTGCTGATGCCTGCATACCTTACAACTTGTTGCAAAGTCCATACAGTCACTATGCTACAAGGACACCAACTGCACATGCTCTGGAAAACCAAAATGGATGCTGAATTCTGAAAAATCCACAAGATGTGAAACTACTCTATAGAGTGCTCTTACCTGTGTGTGAATGGTTGAAACAGCCACCACTTCCACATTGAAAACTCCTCGATGGTTGTCCACCCACTTCATTCCTGGGAGAGGAACCTGAAGCACAAACATAGCTGATTAAATCCAGGCAGCACTGGCAATGTGGACATAAACAGTGACAAGAGAGGGCTATTGAACAACATCGCTTCTGCATATAATAATAAGGATTAAGGCTGCTTTAAAGAAAATCTACCTAATCCAACAATTAAAAGAGCTTTGTTACTTGGGCCGCCGTATAGCTCGCTGAGTTAAGGCGTTACCATGTGGGCGCAGGTCGCCAGCAGCAGCCATGAGTTCGAGTCCAGCTCAAAACCCTTTGCTGCATGTCACTCTCCTCTATACCCCCTTTGACCCTGTCTCTCTCAATAAAAATGGGAAAACTCCCCCGTGCATGAAACGTTACTGCAAACAGACAAATACCAGAACTGCCCCTTTGGTCATTCAAACCTAAAAAACAGTTGCATGCTTGAAAAATTGTGTCTTACATCTGGGGAGAGAACAGAGTAGGATTGTGGTGGTTTTTCGAGAGATACAGGCAAACAGAAGTGTCCCGTTCTCAGACGTCCATTCTGCAACATGGGGATCCACTAAAGGAGAAGAAACAGATTTAAAGAAAACCCAACATACAAGAAACTCACATTCTAATTTGTCTTTTACAGATATTTTCTGCGGCCTCTTCAAGGCTTCAAGTGTACACATTTGTCTAAACTAAAATTGTATGCAGGTTGTTTAAAGTCTAACTGTGTATGACATGTAAACATGAGTTTATCTAATGCCAGAATGGAAACTACAGTACTGACAGGACAAATAGCTGTTACCTCAAGCCACAGTAATGGCTTGTGTGCTATCATGGTTTTACCTACCGTGTATCCCACAGGGGTCTCCAGCGGTGTGTTCTGCTTCTGCTGACAGCTGACGTGGTAAAAGGTGAAGAGAATGTGGTGGTGGTCTGACAGAGAGGCAGGCAGCTTGATCTTGACCTCATCATGAAAGTCAGGGGATCTGCAGAAATTAGTAGCAACAGTAAAAAAAAAAAGTATCCAACAATAGTGTTAAAAACTGCTTTATATTCAACTAATTGATAGATTAGGAAAGACAGCTTCCCTAAATAGATTTGTTTCCAAGCTACGTAGACAGGGTAAGTCATACAATGCAGGCTGCCATGTCGATGTCATTCCACTTGCCTGAGGTTCTAATTATATCCACTAAAGACTATGGATCTGTTCGAACTCGCTATATAACCAAAACATAGGCAAGCTGCTGTTTAAAAGTCTTTATTTGCATCCAGGCTGCAAGTGTGTGACTGCTTTTCTCTCCTGACTGCCTGCTCTGGAGTCAGAAACACTTCAACTCTGGTATCCTGCAGTACATATTTGTGAATGTGGGTTAAATGGGTTAGCCAGTCAAAAATATCATTACACTTTTGTACAACTAGTTAGATCAATATTTTTGTAGCTAGGATTACATACCAGCTATAGAGTTGCATACATTAACATTTCCAACCCTGCAAGTATAAATATTCAAATCAACTGACATCTCCGTGCATTCTATTTAAAACTTGGGAATCTTTGTCACAAGGCAGAGCAGGGGTACATAGCGGACTTTAAGTGATCTAAAAAGAAATTATATAACACATCATCATTCACTTCAACTGAATTCTTTTAAAGTCCCACAGGAGGACATTTTCTCTGCAGGCAAAAATAATCCACAACTACAGCAGGCCTATAAACAAATCCATTAGGATTGCCTCAAGGACGGAAATGACAAAAACCGCTCAAAAGGGTCACAGAAGGGCCCCCATTTCTCATGGGAACACACATTTTGGTTCTGTACCAAAAAGGAAAGATCCTGAAGGAACAACAGCAACTTTTATTGCTGTGGAAAAAATAGTGGGTAGTACAGAGCACAAAGGTCGGAGGCTCTTCAGATTTTTAAAGTATCTCTTACAAAAGGAAATCATGTCTTTCTTTGCCAATCAAATTTTGTCATATCTTTCATAAAGATCTTAGCTTTCTCAAGAGAAATACTATGTCATTTCTGGGTGAGCAGACTGCAGGGTGTCCACCAGAAAAGTTGTTATGCCCATTAGCTACAACTAGCCATTGGGGGGGGGCAGTTTTGATGGTTCACAGGGATTTGTCTTGGTATGTCCCACAGTCTGTGTACCATTGTAGCCAAGAGTCTTTTTTGATTGGGGCCAGTGACAGACTGATGACAGCAGTTAGGGTTGGGGTCCAGGAGTTATTGTGATAACATGCTAATGACAGGGTGCTTGGCTGTATTGAGGAAGAGGCGTTTGCCTGCGGCGCTTCGACGACTCGAGGGGAGTTGTGAATGTTAGTAGTCTTTTTCTAATCGCCATCTCTTCTAGTATTTATCCATCTGAAAAAAAGCTGTTCAGCTTTTATGTTTCTCCTTTACATTATCTCTAAATGTCAAAACTGGAAGGACCTATATCACTTATTGTTTGGCTGGCTAGTTGAGGTTGGTAGGTAAAGTTGGCTGTTGATAGCGTCAAGTGTTGAACATCACTCTAAACCCGATGAAGGTATTGAGCACTGATTGGTATATCGATTGTATAACCAATATAAGTTGATGGTTGAGCTTTCCGACTATTGCATCTGTTTCAAAGGAACCGCCAGACTGTAACTCTAGTTTGAAACATCTTATAAAATACATTTAAGCAATCTTCAATGTTTACACCCAGTTGGCCGCCAGGGTGCAATACACTTGCATAAACCATGCACTTCATTGACCAGTACCTGTAAGTACACTACTTCTACTTCTTCTGTCCTAATCACAGTGGTACATTATTCACAGATTGATTAATTTTAGCCATGAAGGTGTGACCTCTGGGTGACAAATGACAAACTACTAGATGTCATAAAAAACACCTAATAGTGGTAATAAAATAGAGACCCTTAGAGACGGAAGAAACTTGTGTCAAGGACGCTACTTTACAGTACTGAGAAGATTGACTCTATTCTACTATTACTCTACTATTCTTAAAATAACAACATCAAAGAGTAGAGTAGACTTAATGCTGATGCTAAACTACAGGTGAAGTTTGGCATTGCTGCGGTGGTCCTGAAAACTTAATACACCGCTATTTGACAAAATGCATGCAAACAAAACACAAGCAAATTTAACCACTTTAATTATGACAAATCTGTTGTGTATTCTTTTTTGATGTTGAATTCTGTATTTGGTTCTGTTTTCTGTTGTGGAGATGTCTGCTAGATTTGCCTTATTTCTCTATTTGTTATGTTTTCTCAAAGTGCAGTGTGTTGAGCTCTCAAGGTTGCTGCCAACAGAGGCGATTACATGAATCATACTATCATATGTACCTTATGCTATTATTATGGAGCTAAGTCAAAATGTTTGGATATCTGGGTAAATGTTTTCCTGCTTTTCTTGAGCCAAATCACCGCTCACGGATTATTTCAACCAGGAGACTAAATGTACTCACCTGTTATGGTACACCACTGCAGTATAAGCCTCTTTAGCAAAATCTGCACAGCTTGACTTCCCGAATATCACCTGAGGAATTAAAAAACACCATATAACGAATCCATCCATCCATGTTACAGTGAATTATTACCATATCCCAACATAAACTTGCAGAATAATGCAACCTGTCATTGCACTGAGTAAAAAAAAACAACTTAAAATGCTGAATGTCTAAAGTTGCCAACATAATAAAACATACGGCCAAGATATAACATTTACTGAATGGCTTACTAGACTGGGATCAGTTCAAAAACAAGAACTGTGTTCTTTTAGAATATGGCATAAAAAAAAAAAAAATTTAAAAAAAGAATATGGCATACCGGCATTGCATTGTTTGGATCCTCTCCATTCATAAATTGCACTTTCACGGTGATGTTTCGAGCAGAGCCTTGGCGGTTTGCGAAGTTAAGACTCTGAGGGTTCACGTACAACAGATTCCTGAGAAAGAGAAAGACAAGGCACATCACTATGACTGTGTCGTACTGCACTAAAGAGACATGAAAAGATAAAAAGCCTGTACAAGACAGAAAAATTAATCTGAAGAAAAACATCCTATATCATAAGTATGAAATTAATGTTTATAGTACGTAAAATGTATATCAGCATTTTACTGAAAGGCAAATCATAACCTTAGCTTTGGGTTACAAGTGAGGGATTTTTGAAATCATTGTAATCCCATGTTTTCTTTCAGTTATGAGGCCTTAAGTAACTTCAGTAAGCAGTGAGTCATTTTGTAGAAACCAAGAAACAATTCATTAGTATCATGAAGCAAAAACTAGTCATAACATGGACTCTGCATATGTTTGAGTTGGGCTTTGAAAGAACAAAGCATACAGTTGATTTCCAGATTTAAAATACAGAATTACAAATTTGATTATGTGTCTTGTTATATGGCTATTTTGGAATATCAAGTAAATAAACAAGTGAGTTTAATGTTTCACGGTATATTTCACAATATTGCAAAAAAAAACAATGTTCTTTCCTTCTTCTGAATGACCAGAATCCACAACCTCTTACTCTGATATCTAAACCTTTGAAGTCTTTGAAAGTGCTTGACCTAATTACCTACCATGTTACATGAACTGATCAATTTAAGGGGGCAAGGCCTCCGCAGTGGGTACACCAAACTCTGATTGGTAGATATGGGAGGCTTGGCCTGTCAATATCCATAGAAGGTGAAACCTATACATCCTAAGCTCCATTTTTCAGACACATGTGGGAGGAGAGGGAAATGAGGAGCATGTGACTTACTACCATCCGTCTATAAAGCTATCTGATGTTTTAATAGGTGTAATAAGAGTTTGTTAGCCGCATCAATCATATATTGAAAAACAAGTACCATTAAAGCTTGACCAGATAAACCTGTTAGGAGGCAAACATTTTACCTGTTGGGGTCCTATTGTGACAATTAGATAAAAGGCCCTTTTCTCTGGAATATGTACAATGTGAGCACAGGGCCCACCTAAAAGACACAGCCACAAAATGAGCCACTACTGAAGGCCTTACCATCAGTATTGGCTTGCTGAGAAATGTGGTCCCAATCACACCAACCATTTGTTAAAAATTACAGGATAAAGCTCTCTACAAGGTGTAGCACCAATCTGACACATCTGCAAACTTCCTCCTAGCATAAACAATATGGCGGCTATTTGCTAATTCCGCTTGAGTTAAAAAAAATACAAAGCTGTGTATTTCACAGTCCTGGTCATTGTTTCTAGCAGAGGTAATGGTACTGCACTGTCAAAAACATAGGTTACTAAACTGTTGGGAAGGGGGAGGAGGCTGCAGAATAGGAAGCGTAAAGTAACCTAGAATCAGCTGACAAACCGCAATGACGTAGTCGATTCTGTGGGGGATGGCCCCACAGAGACCACAGCTGGAACCACAACTGACATGGAAGCGTGGGAATCTTTGTCTGATCATTAGAACTGTACGAATTCCCTTCTTAAGTTAACCTTCATGTAGCATGTACTAACAATTGTTGTGGCGGCTTTGAAGTGGGTTGTTGAACTTGAACTGAAATAGACCCCAAGATGAGTTTACTCTGGCAAAGCTAAACTATCCATATAAGCACAAGTGGAAGTATTGCTGATTGGTCAGTTCATCTCATCAGATGTAACTTTGGTTAATCAATACACATACGAAGGCAAACCTTACACTGCAAACTCTGCAGCACTCTGTTAAACTTGTAGATGGCACTTTCACTATTTCGGGCTACATAAGGGAAAAACGTCACCGTTTACTAACTCTAAATGAAGACATTCACTCTCTGAGACAGGTGACGAAGTAATTCACTGATTTTGGGAAAGTTTCAAAGGTTGAAATAGTTCTGGAAAGAAAGTGAGACTTCCAATGAAAACTGCCTGTGGCTACAGAAGGGAAAAAATGAAAAGCTCATTGCAAAACCAAAGAAAAGAGAAAGTATTAAAAAGTTTTCTCATGCTTTACTTTATTTACAGTCCAACTTGCTGTGATTTATTCGTCACGAATGCTGTCAACAAGCCAAATTTCATGAACAGTTAATTTTGCATATTTCATCCTGAACAAATGAAATGGATCTGCACACAAGATCCATCAATGTAGAGGCTGTATGTTTATTTTACAGTCTTAAATGCCATATGATAGTGATCTAGCACCACTGAATTACACTCCACCAGTGCTAGACATTAATCTCTATAGACAACCTCGTCTCCAGTTTACACAGATTTTTCACATTTTCCTCGAAATCAATATGGTGACAAAAAATTTTTCGGATCTGCTAAGTTGAAGTTTGAGAGTTTTTGTGGGGAAAGGTGAGAAATGAAAGTACAAATAGTTTAGAAATACTTACTTTTAATCATTTCTGGTCTAATGCTGCAAAAAGTCTCTTTTGATTTTGCACAAAACTTAAATTTATTTTAAATTAAACTACTAATTCTGTTTGAATGCATTACAATGCAGACATTTTCCATCCAACAACAACCTTCATCCCACTGAATAATGACAGTCAACTATGTACTGACAGGCGAAAAATTAAAGGAAAAAACATGAGCCCTTGATCCCAGTCGTGAGCAGGTATGGTGGCTCTGTTATGCTGTGAGGGCATTTTGCAGCCATGGCTTGGGTCCACTTGTCCCCATAGAGGGAAGCTTTGCTGGAAATCAATAGAGTTGTTTTAGGTGATCACCTTTATCCTATGATGAAACACTTCTGTCCTGATAGGCGTGATCTCTTCCAGGATAACAATGTCGACATCCATAGGGCACAAGGAGTCACTGAATGATTTGATGAGCACGAAAGAGATATGAATCATACGCTATGGGCTTCACAGTGACCGGAAGTCTAACCAATTAAACACCTATAGGAAATTTTGGATGTTGGTGTTTGATAGCATTCTCCATCACCATTATCAAAACAACAAATGAGGTAGTATCTTTTCGAAGAATGATCCTCCATCCTCTCTCTATATTGTGTCAAAGAATGCATTTTTTTTTTCTTTTAAAGACCAACTCATCAAAGAGCCATCCTCTCACCCACAGGCAACATAAGAGGAAGCTAATGCATAGAATTACAATTTTTAGAAAACATATCACACATCAACTCAGCAATTGCTAACCTGCTTCCGAAAAACAAACACTGCAGAGGGCATGGCATTATTTACACTGACTGCTAAAGGAATTCAGTGCCATGTTTGTAATTTGTTTAGTAAAAATTCCACTACCAAATTGTACTTGGGCACAAACATGAATAGACCATGTAAGCTCCAGAGAGAAAGGTTCCCGCAGGTTAGGTTCAAACTCTCCAGCCTCCTACTGTTAAGCCACAGCACTAACCACTGTGCTGGAATAAAGGACAGTGAATAATGTTACCAGCTTTATGCTGATGAAGCAAATTCCTGGCACACATACTCATTCATGGGCAATTCTTCTTTTCCATACCACCCTTGCTTTCTGCTCTACTTATATAAAAAACATGCATTACTGAGAGCTCAAGTTAGAACCACAAATTACTAGAGAGAGCTCATTAAGATGACTGTGGTCTTTTAAAGTGCACTGTAAAAGCCAGGGTGCTAAAATGTTAGGCCAAAGCCAAGTATCGCAGTATTTTCTGCTATTTGCTGGCTGGGACCTCTGCTCTGGTGACACTGTTGTATGGCAACCAAAATAACAGCAAAGGACATAACATCAGAAGTCAGAGGAAGACACAGCTAGAATGCAGAGGAAGAACGAAGCAACGGAGGAAAAGAGAGGCATACAGACAACTGACATTGATGGAGAATAGAATACATAAGCCAAATCTCCTTCTGTCATCATGGACAATGTGAGATCGCAGGTCAATGAGATGGACAAGCTAACTACCCTGGTGAAGGAATCAAGGGGGCTTCTGTGTGTGTGTGTGAGAGTTTCACAGAGACATGGCTCCAGGCATCACTTCAGATCTATTAATTAACACTGATGCATTTCAGACAATTTGAGCAAGCAGGAATAAACCCAAGAGTAGTAAGGAAAGAGGCAGACGGCTGGCCACTTTTAATAATAAATGGTTCTACCCTGGTCACACTACCATGAAGGAACATTTCTGCAGCCCAAATACTAAATTGTTAGCTGCAAAGTTATATCTATGCTAAATACCCAGGGAGTATTTGTATTTCATCTTGGTTGTTGTTAATGTTCCTCCCTTCGCTAACACTGTGACCACGTCTGACGACATCCAGTCTGTTAACACTTACAACCCAATTTGATCTTCAGTGGGCCGGACCAGTAAAATTGCAGCATAATAACCTATAATTAACGACAACTCCAGAATGTTCCCTTTGTTTTAGTGCAAAAAAGTACATTCTGAAATGTTCATACACTTATTTTTGTTAAATTTCATAAGAAACATAAATGCAGTTTCACAGTTTATCATTTACACATTACAACTTACAGATCACTTTGCATGAAGGCACCAAACATTTAGTCTCAGGTATCTGGATGGAACAATATTATAAATATAAATATAAATATAAATATTATATCATAAATTACTTTATGAGCAAAACAACAACCTGTCGAGATCTAGACATTATCTTAAATTAACAGTTTTGCAAATGTACAATTTGCAGTTAATGTCTTCTCTGTGATTTTAACACTTTGCAAAGTCATCAGAAGGGCCAGATAGGACCCTCTAACGGGCCGCTTTTGGCCCACGGGCCGTATGTTTGACACCCCTGCTCTAGACAATGCATGCCAATGCTTTCTTATATTCTTGTCAAATTCTACAACTTTCTCATATTTGAGGAACTGTTGCAAAGCAAATTCCCTTTGGGGAATACTGAATTTATTCTGAATCTGTGTAACACTGTGGATGCCTTTATAATAATGTCACAACCTTGTGATTGATTATCTGACCTGAGAATACTAACTAATGTAAAATCTTTATCAGTAAAACCAACAAATTAACCAAAAAACTACATAAATGAACAGACATGCTAAAAAGAAAAGGAGGAAATAAGCCAAAATTTATAGACAAGAAACAAATTCAGGCAGATCATGCATTAAGCTATATACCTTATTCCAGAAATGCCGAACCATGTAAAGTGCCAAAACTATAATATTTATATTCCAATTAAATACTACACCCAGTCATTTCACTGATTAGTCCCCCCTCTCTCTGGTTAAAGGTCGGCATATTTTACCTACACTGCAAGTCTGCGTTAAACAACTTACTAAGAATTTCCCATAAAGACAGTTTTTTTTACGACACAACTCAGTGCATAGGAATGATCCTTTAAAAGCTGCAAGCTAATCAGTAAACTATATAGTCCCCATTTCATGTCTGGTGGCATTAAAAATATCATTCAAGGCATGACAAACCTGAAAAAAATGACAAGACTGAGCAATAAAACCATGATGATGAGTACACACTGTCCAAACTCTCTAACATCATTCATGCCCAGAAGCTCAACCCTGGCACAGATGACAGGCCCACTCCCCTCCCCACACAAAAGGAGAGCCTGGTGCTAGGCTGATTCAGCAGGATGCTAAATCAAACCCAGGAGCATTAATTACACACAGCATTATCAATCAGAGCAAAGTGTGTGCAGGGTTATAAGGTTTGAGATTGATCAGACTGACGATCCATCAAAAACAGCGATGGCCATTGTTGGCTTTCTGCTGATCAGCTAAAGTGCTGCACCACAGATGGAGAGCAGTGCAGGGTAGGGTGTGGTATGGAGAGGGGATTGGGGTTAAATGGTTAGTAGAGAAGGGGGGTGTATATGTCATTTGCTCACTGCTGTGATTTGTTTGTTCAGGAGAGGGAGGGCTCGAGAGGGATTTAGGAGGAGGTGGGGTGCAAAGCTAAAAACAGTAGGGTTTAATGATCAGCTAATCCCCCCTCCTCTACTGAGAGGGCAGTATATAACACAAGGCAGCCTGCTGCTCTCACATCATTTTAACAGCAAGGAAGTCTAGCTTATAGGCTGAGGGAGAGAAAAGAGTGTTGAGAAGTGGGGGAAAGCTAGAGCAGTATTAGGAAATATTTCACAAGCCAGGACTGGAAGAGGAAAACATTATGAAGCTGTTTTGCCTGTTGCTGGTGCTAGCCAGCTCTACTGCTGCTGTCCATCTGGAGACCTCAGGTAGAGATGAGTACCCCACCCAGCCTTCCCACGCCTTCATCACAGCACCAAGTCCAACTGAGGCAAAGTCTCGCTTTGCCATGCTGGATGATGTTCGCCTACTAGCAAACGGCCTCCTGCAGCTAGGACAGAGTTTACGGGAGTTTGTCCACAAGACCAAGGCCCAAATCAACGACATCTTCCAAAAGCTGAACATTTTCGACCGCTCTTTTTACCAGCTCTCAGTGGTCACCTCAGAGATTAAGGAGGAAGAGGAAGAGCTCAAGAAGACCACCAATTTCTTGAAAGCCAACAATGAGGAAATCAGGAACTTGTCGCTGGAAATCAACTCTAAGATCAACAACATTCTGCAGGAGCGTACAGTACTGCAGAGCAAGGTGGGGAACCTTGAGGAGAGGCTGAAGGGATTGTCACAGAACATGGTCCCTGCTGACCAGCTTAGTGAGATCACGACTCTTAAGGTGAGAAACTACTGAAGCTACAACTTTCTTACTTAAATTTAGGCACATCAGCTAGTTAGAGATGTGTCCATCAAAAGAAGTAAATGGAGAACAGACAAGTTTTTAGTGCACCAAAAGTTTTTCTCAAATTGGTTGAATACATGAAATGCAACTCAATGAACTTTAACATCAACCAACATGCCACTTAAATTATTGCTGCAGAAAGAGCAACAGGTCCAAGACAAGCCTATGTGGTAACATTCATCTTCATATTAGTATAATCTATTGCAGTACTATATGTATGATTATTGATTAACAATGAATCCTGAACTACATGCTGCATTATTGATTCCAAATCCACTTACATGTTGTAAAAATATAGGACAGGCTATAGAATTGTGCAACTCTGTACTGCCAGAAGGAAAACAACTTAACTATTTTTTGTGTTAATTATTTAGTATAAGTACCAACAGTCTGTTTCCATCATGATACTGCTAAACTGAACAATTCCACTCACTACAGAAAAACACTACTTAAGAAATCTGTACAATTTACATGACTCAAAAGCTTCTGGAAACAACACTATAAAACACAACATATGTAAAGATGTAATGGATGGATAATGTTTTTGTCTTGGTATTTTTTCAGGAAGTAATTGAAGCGCAAGAAAAAACAATCACTAATCTTCTGAAAGCTGTGAATGAGCAGCACGATCAGCTTGACCACCAGAAAATCAAGATTAAAAACCTGGAAGAGAAGGTAGTTGTACAAAAGTTCACTATATGTTATCACCTGTGGGTATCTGATTATCTATTAAAACTCTGCTTTAGGAATGCGGCAAGAGGGATTGCTTTATCTAGGGCTGAAAACATTATTTAATATCGATTTGTTTTCTCTTGCAGCTCAGCTTTGACAGTTTTCAAGATACAGTCGATAAGCCAATGGATTCGGACCATGCGGCTCCTGATATGTTTGAATACTTGACGGGAAACTCAACTGGTTTGGACACAATTGGTAATGATTTATAACAGAAACAGTATTCAAAATGTTTTAGCAAATATTTAATTTGCATGTATTCAGTTTAATTTTCTGTACTGTGTTTCAGACTTGTCTATGGACTGCAGTGAACTGTTTAACAAAGGAGAGGCAAACAGTGGAATCTATGTTATCAAACCAAACCAATCAGAGCCATTCAATGTTTACTGCGAAATGGGATCAGGTGAGTGAGACTTCAGCAATCTGAGTTGTCAGCGAGAGCACCGGAAACACCATTTGTGTATGAGGCACTGACATTTATAGGATAAATCACTGGCATTTACACACATCTCCAATCAACGGGCAAGGAGCAATAAACAAAAGATTATCAAGCTAGATAGGAGGAGGAAGGAGTTATCCATGAGAGCAGACAATAGGGTGGATATCCTATTGACTTCATGTTTGATAAGGAGTCTTCCTGATCTTTGAGTAAACTTTTGTGTGATTTGTACATCAAGAAATGTCTCTAATTTCTTTTATAGATGGGGGTTCAACTGTCATCCAGCGCAGGGTTGATGGTTCAGTGGATTTTGACCAGACATGGGAAAAGTATGAAAAAGGTTTTGGAGACCTGGAAAGTGAGTACACTCAAATTTGTATGAAATATATACTATTTTTAAAACTGTAAAAACAATATACAATCTGAACTTGATGATAAGATATTACATTAACCCTGACACAAGTCAAAAAGAAGCAGTAAATCTTCAAATTTTAGAAGCTGCAACTGGGGAAAATGTAGCACTTGTAATACAAAAATGGCATAAACAATTAACTTACTATACAAATGGGTAACAATTGTTTTCTGGCAATTCACCAATTGATTTTGTGATACGAGCATTGTATGTAGCATTGTAATGGAGCATTTATAAGTGCTCCCTATAGTCATGGTCACAGGAAACAGGGATTGTTAAATATCAGCCCTGAACTGACAAAGTGCCTTCCTGTATTGTCTGAGCTCACAGCCAGTTTGGCAGCTTTCCCTGCAGCACTTGAAACACTCAGACAAGCATCCATCGGTCCAGCCATGCTGCATTTCAAAGAAATGGCAGCTATGAGTTTTAGTTGCAACATTCTTTCACAACTAAGTGCTTGATGATTATACCTTACATGTTAATGCATACCTTTTCTAATTAAATACGGGTGACTCAAAGTCTATTGGTGATGAACAAGAAATTGATTAATAAAAAAAAGATACTAAATGTTTTTTGAGATTCCCTGGAACACACATGTAACTATGAAAAGAGTTTCTTTCATGAACGAAATGTCTTAACAAGATATGTGATTGATTAATGTGTCCTGCAGAGGACTACTGGCTGGGCCTGAAGAAGATTCACAGCCTTACACAGCAGGGACTTTACATCCTGCGTGTTGATCTGGAGGACTGGAAGGAGGAGAGGCACTGGGCTGAGTACTGCTTCTCACTGGAAGGCCCCTCCAGGGACTATGCCCTTCATGTCAGCCACCTCTCAGGTGACCTGCCTGATGCCATGGCCAACAGCACCGGCATGAGATTCTCCACAAAAGACAGAAATAATGACAACCTCCGAAATTCAAACTGCGCTCGCAATTACCAAGGTACAGAGTTTTACAAGCTGATTCAGCACAAGCTCTGCTTAATGGCCTGTATCCCCATCACAGTAATAAACAAAACAATCAGCCGCACTGCAGACACTTTTGTAATTTTTCAAACAATGATTGTGTAAAACATTTGGAGGACAAAATCATTAAGTTTAGGCTAATTTGTGTTGGTGTAACTTATGTTTCCTGTCCTGACCCTTTGGCAGGTGGCTGGTGGTTCAATGCCTGCGGCGAAACAAACCTTAATGGAAGGTACTTGTGGTTGAGGGCAAAGGGACGCTCTGTGAGGAGGAAGGGCATTCACTGGAAGCCTGGCGCAGGATCCTCGTATTCCCTCAAGATGACCAAAATCATCATACGACCAGCTCTGACTGCTGATTGCTCCAACTGAGCAGCCCACAGCTTCTCACACAATACTACTGGCATTTTTCACAAACATTAGTCTAATGTTCAGCCAAAAAGTTCTATAGTAGGGGAAGGTGGCTTTACATATACACAAGTTATCTGCAGTATTAAGCTGACTGCTTCGCAACACCATTTTGTCAGAGACTAATACTGACCAACAGAAAGCAGGTCAAAAAAAGTCAGAAGTCAGACAATGCTGAACTGTCACAATGATGCAACCATGACATGTAGGTTGTTAACCTATTGGGACTGATCCAGCAAGAACAGTAGAGCTGCCATTATGCAACATGTGCAATCACTTGCAAAACAGACATATTGATCCACACCAGCAACCCGATTCAGTGCTGGCTGCAAAATGCCACAGTGTTGCAGTAGGATAAAAAGACTATGAAGAAAGTACAATTCTAAAACTGACATGCTTAAGAATCTTTTAGGTGAACTTACATGTATTTGACTAGGTGTATGTAAAGTGTATTTTATCTTTGCAATGTGAAACTGTACTGCATGTCCCCGGGAGCTACAGACACAAATACCAACAGGTTATTACGTAAAGCATGTAAATTATATAAGTCAACTGCATCTCCAGTATCTAAAAAGTGCCCATGCTGGTAAGTTTTTTCCAGTGAAGACTGCTTCTTGGTCAGTTTCATGAGGAAAAAAAGAATCTACAAAGGAGACACAACGTCAAAAGCCAAATTCAGTACAAAATATTGTATACTGTTGTATATGAAGATACCATATTTTCTCAAATAGTTACCTCTATTTGAAGCAATCTTGTATTAGAGGCAGACGTTTAATGCTAATTCCTTTGTTTTAAAAGCATAGTTAGTTTAGCTTTATAATTAGCTACCATTTCGTTTGTTCAAGTTACCACATTACTCTGCTAATACAAACTGAAAACCATGTGTAACTGTTTCAAATTAAAAGCCCCTTAGTGTTTCAGTCAGCAGAAGCCCTTCAATCTTAACAGGGCTTTTATTATGAAACATTTGCATGCATAACATATACAGCAGCAGACACCCTGCATGTATTTAGAGACCAGGTGTAGTTTGTTCAACTACGCCCACAGCTATTATCGGAGACCCGACTTTTAAATTGACGACCGTCATTATTTGAGGAAATATGGTACAAAGCCTTAGCAGCGCACTGATTAAGTTTTTCTCTTGTCTATTCTATGTTTTTTTTATTCTGTAAAGTATTTAAACCATGTTCATGCTATTATATGATTATGCTGGTATTGTTAGAAGAACTTAATTTCTGTGTATTTTCTCTGTTACTGAGTCATATTGACTCCTGTCCATTATTACAACATAACTAACTGTAATGTAAATGTGCCTCATACTAACTCGTCCCCCTGACAAGTAGTTATGTGACTAATCATATTTATGGAACAAAATAAATAAATCTGTCCACATAACTCTCTGACATCATCTATTTTTAAAAATGTTTTAAGAAATTCATGACAGGCCAACACAAAAGCGTCAAAGACAGAGCAGAAATAGCCTTAGTATTAAATGAGGTGCTGACTGCCATCACAGTCAGTGGTTATACTCCTCCGCAAACCAGCCAGGTTGCAGTTTACATCTGTGTCTGTTCAGACTTTAAATATATATGTAGTAAAGACTCTGATGTGTTTAGGTTCATTGAAAGAAACAAAAAGAGGGTCGAATCCCTCCTACATGATGACATGCTTGGCCAATAAAGCTTCTGAACATAGATTCTGATAGAAAACAAAGTTGTAGCCATGTCAGCAGACTACGCTTCAAATATGAATGTTGGTGGAAAGAAGCGACCAATTCTACAACGTGAATGCATCACACACGTCTTCAACCAGGCGGCGCAAAAGAGCTCTATAATCACCACAGTTTTAAGGCAGATATCCAAAATTAGTGTCAACACTTCAGTAGCCAAATCAACTATGAAATATGGTCACAATCTCACTTCCTGTTCCAGAGCTAAGTCATTGAATATTGGCCAGAAAAGGGTTTTTGCAGAATATTTTGACACCACAGTGAAGTTTACCTGCAACCTGTTGGGTATAAAAAGTCATCATCATTATGCCCCATTTGTGTAAAATTTTGAGTGTACAAATTCTTGAATTACAGCCAAAAACATGTTTTGTGAGGTCATCCACCTTGAACTTCAACCACCAAAAAGTAATCAGTTCATTCTTAAGTCTAGGTGGACATCTATTAAAAACTTGAAGGTATCCCCTCAGGGTGAGATATCCCGTCAATGAGAATGGCTCGGACGGACCGACAACCCAAAAACTTGATGGCTGGTGTTGGATTAGGAAGTCTGGCACCTGGTTACTACACAAACAAGGCCTGTGGTAGTGAGACCTTGTCAGCTGCCAGCTATGTCTGGTAATACTTATCTCTCCTGGTGACCTTGACAAAAATAGCCATTGTTCAGGTGGAAAACGTGGACTAAGTATACAGATCATGTCTGTCAGTGTATGCAGGTCACGTCTGCCCACATATTGAGGTTACTGGCAGACATGACCTGTGTACACTAGCATACACAAGGTGAACATTAACAGACCACAATGTCAGTCATCATTGTACAAAGCCCAAGCCGACACACACTGATGTTTTACAGGAGTGGTTTTTGATTAAGGGCTTTCTTTAATTGATGGTATAATCACCCATTACCCAACTCACTTTCAAAAAAGCCGCAAAGTTAGGAAACTACCACTGAAAACAGTATTTTTGTGTAAGCAACCAAGGCAAGCCACCATGATAGGCGGCATGACTGGGCAGCATGAATCACTCTTTGTTCTTGAAAGGTAAGATGGAATGAAAGCAAATCAATATACTCTACAGGCTAAACTGATTAAACTGAGGAATAAAAGACAGAAGTTGTTCTGTACCTGTATGTGGTGTTTGGCACATATACGTCCCTAGCAGGGAATTCCAGGATCTCTCTGGTGGGGCGTACCCTGCTGTCTGGGTAAGGTTTAACCTGCAGGAGGTCAGGCGTCAAGCAATAGTGGGGGTTCTCTGGAGCTGGAGAAATGTCCAACTTCAACTGGGCTGTGGTGGACAGTCACAGAAGAAGGGAGGGAAAAAAGAAAGAAGAGAGATAATAACTTGAAATAAAGTGGTTCATTTCTTCAAATTTAAAATCAAGACAATCAAAAAAATTAAAGGGCAATAATTTCAGTGCTTTTTGTACCTGTGATGGGTCTGAGTCTCCTCAACACTGAAGAAGGCCTTCTCATATCGGCTAAGAACTTATACAAATCCTCATCACTCAGCCTGTCCCCCTCCTAGAATTGTGTTGTGTAGAAAACAAAGAGATAATTACAAAGTGAAAGCCTAAACATCCAAATATTAACAGGAGGATTAATTGATATCTCTTGCACTTCAAACATATAGTACGTTTGTGCATGTACTATACTGTATGTGCAGGTACAGACGCACAGACCTGTTTAAAGAAGTTGGTGATGGTCAATGTTGCAGGTCTGAAACCTGTCAGACTACATGATTCATCTCCGCTGGTGGTCCTTTCCAGAGAACGCCTTCCCATGATGCTTGAGTTCCTCCGTTCTGACCATGAGCCTTTTCTCTCTGCACACAGACAAACAAATAAATAAAACTATTTCAAAAACTTAAAACCGTTCTTTAGAACTCGGGTTCCCCCAAGCTTTTTCAATATGAATTCAATGCTTTTGTCCTTTGTGACACAGAACATACTTTATATTTTTCTAATCTGCCTAGTAACAGATGGCAGCATCTACAGTTAACATCAAAGATACCTTCTGGGGTCAAAGGCTAGACAAACATCAAGGGTCAAACTTAAAATAACACACCAAGGATCAATATGGCTGGATACATTGTTTGGATGTTTTTCTCTCTGTTTGAATTTGCTTTTCTTACTATTTGTTGTAGGAAAGGTTTTTTTAGATAAAGACCGTAAAGTGTGGCAATGTATTGACATGTCCATGAGCCCCATGCGTGACTGCCAGGTCTTTTATGGTCTCTGTCCCCAGATAACTATAAGTCACATTGAGGTGGCCATAAAAAGCAAATAAATATTGTTTTTTAAACAATGTACAAGGAAATAGGTAATAGGTTTATAGATAGCACTGGATACCACAAAAGGTAGGTAAACGGAATTTAATACCAGCAGATTCTTGTTGGAGATGTAAAGGAAACAGTGCATCATGTTCAGGTCACCAAAGAAGTGAATTGATTCCTATCTGTGTAATTTATGTCTTTATGCTTTCAAAACAGTGTTCATTACAAAAGCAAATATTGATTTAAAGGCTTTTTCTCCTCACTGTGACTGGTAAAGACTATATATTGAGATTAAAACACCCTACAGTCTGTTTATATTTACAGCCTAAAAGCTAGTGTTAAAAGGGTCAGACCTGAGAGGCTCATCTCCAGCTCTGTATCTCTCTCAAGGCTCCCAGCACTGTTAACAATGTTCATCAGATGGATGGCTGTCCACGCAAACGGCATTCGGTAGCGGCCCAGACGTTGGCAGAACTGCTCCGACTGGCCACGAAGCTTCTCCAGCTTCTCCTTGTTCTATAAAGAAAGGCATGTTAAGTTAGTTGTCTTCATGATTTATCGAAAAATGAACATAGTTTAATACATATGTTACTACAGACTACAAACTAAACTGTATTTATTGATTCATTCACTGAAAAATGAGTTTATACACATGCAACATATTAGTGATAAAATGTGTAGACTGCCTGGAAAAGGGATGCAGTTTGAAACCAAACATGCGGCTGACGTTTACATTCAGATTATCATATAATTTCATAAGTTAGTATTATTATAATCCATTTTGAGACAATTATTTAGCCTTCAACATCTAATTCACACTGTTCATACCTTGGCAGCATCTGACTCTTTAAAGACCATGTAGGGCTCTGCACACTCTCCGATATCACCTTGCTGCAGTACCTTTTCCAGCTGATGACAAAGCACACACAGATTTCAGTAGCTACACAAACATACAGCAATGACAAAGCAGACAAAGACAATAGTTTTTGTAATAGTATTTAGTACTATTAATGTATTTAGGGACTATATTTACAACATCAAATAGTCTTGTTGAAATGAGAGAGTACAAATGTAATAATCTTTCCTCCACGGAGTTGATAGGCTAGTGGGTTTCTTCAAGTCCATTTAAAGTGTGCCTTTCAGAGTAAGTCAGCACTACAAATCAAAATCTACAGGATGTGTTTTGCTGCCACTGAAGAAATTCTGACAAGTGAAAACAAGTTGAAAGCATTTCCTGATGTCTTTACTGCAAATACAGAGAGACAGGAGACTGAATCATCTGTTGAGCTACATTAGGTTGTGGTTTATTGGAAGTATTTTGTTTGCCCCATCACTTTTACAGTCATCTTATAATCAGGGCCATTTATCATTCAAGACAACACCGATAAGACAGAGGAAATTATAGCAAAACTGTTTTACCTTGATGACTAGGAAGACGTCCTGGGAGGGGTAGGTGATGGAGAATACGGCAGAGCGTGCCAGCGTGGAGATGGCTGCCGTCTGAATGTGTGGACGCAACATCGCTTTCGTCTGCTCAGAGTTTAGGTCAAAGAAGAAGTTCTCTGATATCTGAGGAACGCACACAACAGATGATCATGACTACTACATCTACTACATCACAACTATTATTACTCAATCATAATTTTTAGGGATGCACAATAAATATGGCAGGGTTAACATGTAAGCTTAAGGGGGATTTTTTGGCCCAGTGAATGTGTGCATTTAAAAAGTTTTGTAGTTTTATGTCTTCATGTATGAGCCATCACAGTAAGAGTGGGCATAATAATATGTTAATTCCACTACAGGGGAGACTCGATGTGCAGTTAGGTGGAAAAAATAAGTGCATAGATCAGTAATCAACTAAAATGAGTAGAACAATAACAGATATTAGCAAAAATCCACTATCCGGTATCCCAAAAAATCTTTAATTGAAAGGCTGTGTTATTGTAACCTGATTTCTTGCAAGGCAGGCAAAAAAGTAGCATGTAAGTGAGAAATTAACCACCTGTGCAATAATGGAGCTCCTATGCAGGGCAATATGTACAGTAAAAGAGATCGACTTAACAAGACGACTGCTACCCTCTAGTGTTTGTGCGCTAACAGGGAGCCGAGTGAAGCAGCACTAGATGGGCTTGTTCAGATAGATACATAGTTCCAGCGTTTGATTTAACTGCATTCCTAAAAGCATAACAGGCCCACAACATAAAATTTTATCGTCCACTCATCAAATTCGTTTTGGCCTCCCAACAATTTTAATGGTTTCCAGAAGTGACCCAACAACTCAGGGCTGAGGAGGCGCTGAAGAAAGCATAACAGCTTACCTTTTTCTTTTCCTTGACATCGTATAAGGCCAAACTAGCAAATATGGGTTCAATTTCGATCTCAAACCTTCAACAGGGAGAGAAAAAGGAGTGGGTCAGCAAAAAGCAGCAGTTAAATAAAAGAGCTACATGGCTTTTATTTCAGAAAAAGGCTGTCCACCACTTACTTCAAGGACAAGCACTTGACGAGTAGCCTCTGGCCGAAGTGTTCTTTAGGTACTTCAGGCACACAGTGGCGCTCAATGGGTTCCTCCTACACATTCACATATAGAAGTAATAAAATCAGTGACATCATGGGGCCAGTTTAGAAAACAAAGATTGAGTTCACTGGCATATTTAGATTGAGTGACCCATAAAAATTTACAAAAAATTACTAAATTTAAAAGGTTTCAGGACTGGAAAAGGGGCGTACTGTACCTCATCAAGAGCAGGATGTAGCGCAAAGAGCTCGCGGTGGCGGTTGGCCTTGCGCTGGTCTTCGTTGTGCCTGTCTATCTCCTCATTGGGAGCACGGTCGAGGAGGTGAGGGAGGAGGGCGTCAGGGAGGGAATTCTTCAAGTCAAAGATGCTGCAAGCCCAGCTGCCCCGTGGAGTGTCATCTATAGACATTGACCGCCGCTTCAGGTCATCCTACAACACAACCAAAATTCAAAAACATGTCTCACAAGTAGACCAACTCACACACTATAGCAAAGTTTTATATACACATATGGGCATTGAAAGTCATATCATTATATTACCAATCTGAAACTCTCAACTGTGGTTCAAAAATGTAGACAAATCAAAGACAATAACCAGAAGTGAATTTCAGACAAACTCAATAAAGTGACTGCCTGGTCATTTTTCCACCCTCTAGGTAAAGAGAACCTATACAGTTCAATACTCCAGCTTTTTCAACTAAAAGACGTAGTACCTGGTCATCCTGGTAGCTACTATTGTCTGGCATCTCATCAGCCTCAAACACTTGTTTGGGTAGGCCTTTCTGGCGTTCCTTCTGTTTGTCCAGAGTGTTTGGATTAAAGCCTGTGCCGAGCTTATGATATCTGAGGAAGCAAGCAGTCATTTAGGACACTGTCAGTATTATAATAAAATGAGAGCTCAACACAGAACACACTTTTTTTTTTTTTTTTTACAAATATAATACAGATATTAACAGCAAACAAGTAAACATTAATATTTTCACGCAGTGAAGCCTTACTTTCTGTTGACGACAGCCCAGTCTTCTGTGTAGGATCTGACACAGTCTCTGACATGAGGATCGGTGTCCCTGCAGACAGACAGACTCAATCTATCAAACAAGCTTTATTGTAATAATGGAGTAAGATTTTAATTGCATTAGTATAAGTGAATATAGATGGCTGGCTACTATACTAATGTCATTTAATCTTTCTGAGACACCACACAGTGAAGTACACTTACACCGATCAGCCACAACAGTGAAAGCACAAGTTAAGTGAATAACATTGATCTTCTTGTTATAATGCAATGTTCTGTACCTTGGGTCCTGGCATTCATGTTGGTGTTACTTTGACACACAACATGGTCTGCAACAGTGCTTACATTGTGGCAGACCTAGCACACCCCCACATGGCATCGGCACTCCCCAGTGCCAGCGTCCTTCCCCAGCAGGACAGCATGCCCCACTACACAACAAAAACTGCTCAGGAATGTCTGGGGGAACATGAGAAAAAGCCAGAAGGCCTTCACCCAGCTTCCAAACTCCCCATATCTCAATCCAATCAAGTATCTGTAGGAACAAGCCAGATCTACAGGGGCCCCACCCCGCAACCCACAAGACCCAAAGGATCCACTCCTAATGTCCCAGTGCCAGAAATCACAGGACACCCCCAGAGGTCATGTGTCCATGGCTGACGGATCACAGCTGTTTTGGCAACAGTATTAGGCAGATGGTTTTAATGGTGTGGCTGATGGGTGTACAGTGTTTCTGCCACCTCTTCTGAAATACCAAGAGCCAATGCTACAGTAAGTAATGAGATCAAGAATAAAAACCTTAGAAAGTCCTTAACTTTTAGTAATCGTACAGTTTAACCAGACACCTATGATGTGGGTGTTTGTTTGCTGTTCTAAATTCATGTGGCAACGTTGAACTGTAGGTAAACACATCAACAGCTGAGCCTCAGCAAAAAGGCAGAGAAAAAAATAGATAAAATAGTTTCTCGATGAGAACCACGTAAATGTAATTGAAAATGTTTATCATATTTGACTGAATCAGGAAGTCCAAATCAACTCATGGTAGGTGTAGGTCTTAAATTAGAACGTAAATACATCATTTTAGGTATGTGCAAGCTGGTGGCCTGAGTCTGAGGGACAGCTGCACTGCACAGGAGAGATTCCTGGAAATGCTGCCTAGAAACACAGATGACGTCATGTAGTTATAATGTTTAAAATGAGAAACAAGATTAGCTATATGTGTAAATTCATGACCGATATTTTTGGTTTTGATTACATATGTCATTTTATTGGCTAGTTACCAAAACATGGACCACCACAGGGTGCTTTGCCTGCATGTCATCCATTATAATTATGGAGCATACATGTTTATCCCTCTTGTCTTTTTATACATAAAAAACTCCCTGTGTGCAGTGCCCAATACAAGGCAGCGAGAAAGCTGAAAAGATGTGGCCAACAATCTGAAGAGGGAGACTTGGCATGTGATAACGTCTTTCCATCAAGTAAATGAACAATGGGAAGCTTGAAAATGAAAATGAAATGTCTAATCAAGTTGCAAATCAAAATACAACAGAAATTTGATCACCCCCTAAATTTCTTTAATGTTAATCAAAGTGCAGAATCACAATGGAGCATAGTCCCAATACACTGTACAATTAAAGAGAATATGTGGGGCTGTCAACTTTACTTATACATTCCACTATTTATGGAATCTAGATTACGTCTGAACCTTAATCTTTTATGATTCATCTGTTTGCTAAATGTTTATTTAGTTTGTTGTCATCTTCCTAACTCATTCCTTAAAAGGTACCTAATTTAAATATGTATAAATTGAATGATTTACTAATGCAATTTGTAGATTTAGTAAATGGATACATTGCTTAAAACTTTTTCAATCACTCTGTCGTCCATTTCATATTAAGAATTTGCATTACAAACATTTACTAAGCTCTCTAGATCAGCACTCACTGTTGTTAAATGAGAAAAAACTCAACACTGTCAGAGCAAATGTGGCGTGAGACTGTGCTTTAGCTCCTTACACTTGCTACTTAAACCTCTTCCAGCCACAGAGCACCCTTACCCTTCTTCTGGAACAGCTTGTACCACTGTGCGACACTCCCTGGGTGTGTAGATGACCTCAATGTCATCTGGAGGAAACTCAATCAGATCTCTCAGGGGACCGGACTCAACGATGGGAGGGTGAGTGATGAGGTACTCCTCAAAATCCACCGGCTCCACCGCCTCCGTGAGGGGAACCTGGTGGGCGATGAGAAAGAGTGACAGGGAGAGATCAGAGGGACGGGAAAAGTTAATTAGCTGTGAAGATATACTCAGCTGCACAGTTCTCCTGTCTACACTTATTTTCATTGTACAGGAATGTCTTGGTTAAATCTCAAAGTCTCTACTTTTCAGCAAATGCTTTTTGGGACCCATACAGCCTCAAATGAAAGAGTTATGGGCTATTAGTCATGCCATTACTTTACACCGTGCACAGCAAAAACAGATCTAAACTATGAGGTAATTTCTGTTATTTCTGTTAAGGGAGCAGTTCTACATCATGGATCACCTTTAGTTTCAAATATGAAAATCCATTCTGAGAAAGATGCGTCTGTGATTTGGGCTTCAAATTGTCCTCAACCAGATTATGAAGTGTGCGACTTAGAGCAGTGGCTAATGGTTTCACTGGTCGTAGTCTGCTTCTAAAATGAGAAACCCAGGGGGAATCGGTTTCAGCAGCTTCATTTTATGTGTGAATGTGTTTGTGTCTGTCCCTCAACTCTCGAGGAATTTAAACACAAATACCTTTCACAGTTTAATTAAAAACCAACTGTAGCCTAATTAAGGAGGGAAGGGGAAGTATTTGCTGGTGTTTGGGCTCAGGGCTGCTTAGGGTCAATTGGCAATTCCCCTTCAACAAACATTGTAACTGAGCTACACAAAGGCAACCCTGCAAACACTGCAGCAGAGACTGAATGTGCTGCCAATCAGTGGCTGTCCTTCAGTCGCTCAGATAACCACACACTCAACGACACTCTCCTCTCAAGCTGAAATTATGAATGAATATTTGATGATGCATGCTTAAGATGAAAACCGCATCTTAAACTGATTAATTAATAAAGTTTAATTTAAGCCTACACAGTGCATTGCAATTCAAAACTGCAGTTAAAGTTTGAGTCATAGTAGCAAAACCTAGAAATCATATGTCAGTGAGCCAAGCACAGCACATTTTGGATTTCAACCAAAAGACATAAAAGGCATTTGAGAAGGCAATTCATCATTTCATGTGCTAATATTCACTGTACTAACATATATGACACCAGAATTATATCAAGGCAAATGGGAAGGATCAGCAGTATTGCTACTGTTAAGAGTAGAAACACTGACATTCTAATTTAGTCTGGTTATAATGTTTTACGTTCTGACGGGTAATTATCCCTTCTCTTATCCCTCTGCTCGGCTGTCAGAGTTACTGTGCCTAACTAAAATCCCTGCTCATGTGAACATACAGACCACTCATTAGAAAGACAGTAACAAGTATATATGGCCAGCTTTCTCCAGAAGAAATAACGACATCTGGCTTCTCTGATCCACTTCCCCGGTTACAGAAGAGAGGGTTGTTATTTACATAATGTTTAGTCAACTGAGCACAGACAGCCAACTGTGAAGTGTAAACAGTTTACATGTAAACACAATCAGTAATCAGTGGTCATTCAGACTACTCACTGTGTTGCTTGTTGTAGTCCCAACATTGAGGTTTTTGAAGAGTTGTGGGGAGCCCCCATACTGGCCAGCTATCTGCTTCCTAACCTCTGCTGCCACAGTCCTGCAAACGGAGGAGAAACAGATTAAGAGAGTAAATACTGTCAATATCAAAAGCATGTGTAGTTCTCACTAACTACAAACTGCAGACTTACTTGTAGTAAACTCACAATGCAATGTTGTCCCAATATTTTTACTGCAACAAAGATGGTATCACACTATGCAATGAGTAAAACTAAAATGTATTTGTCTATAATGCATCATGATCAGTACTACAAAGAATTCATGTGTAACTATGGGGCAGTGGTGGCCTAGTGGTTTGTGAAGCGAACTTGTAACCAGTGGGTCGCCGGTTCGAGACCCCGGACTGGCAAGAGGTTGAGGTGGGAAAGTGAGAGCGACCGCTTGTCCCAGTCAAAACCACTGTGGGCCCTTGAGCAAGGCCCTTAACCCCTGACTGCACCCGGGGAGCAGTCGAATGCAGAGAAGGATTAGAGAAGGTTAGATTATGATTGATTATATAGATATTTTACTACTTACATTTTTTTCTGCACTTGTATCCCATCTGTTGAGGTAAACACAACCTGCAGTTCAATCTAGCCCAGCTGTAAAGTCGCTGAATTTTTGTCATATGACTGTTGGTCACAGTTGAGACACTACAGGCTTCACGGTTTTGCCAAGAAGTGCAGAATTTTAAGGTTTTTACAGAATCTGGTTAGACTGAACAGTCGATTTTTGGCCAATTTTTAAACAAGACATGTCGAATAAAGTGATTTCAGTGAAATGTAGTGATTTTTTTAGCTTAGGTTTGGTTAAGTTTTCTGGCAGAAAGGCGTGATACAATGAGTAAATCAGAGATCTTTAGAAAGTGGAAAATCTGTTAATTCTGTCTTTTTATAGCTTCTGGTTGTAATAAATTGTGTAACTTTGGTGATTTAGGGTTCATTTTCATACATTTATGTATATGCATCTTGTTACTTGTTTTAATTTATAAATAGTAGAAGTTCTTCATATAGATAACGAGTATTGTTCCAAAACAAAGTGGAAACTTCCAGTACATAGGCATTTTTACGTCATTCATCAGTCTGTGAAATAAAAAAGTGACATTTAATGACACCAAAGCCATAAATCTTGACGTTTCATCATCTTTAATCAGAGCGAACACATGAACTGTTAGATAAAGCATCTGCCAGATTCCAGAGTTTAAATATTTGGCCTGCCTTCGACCAGTTGATTTATTGATCTGTTTACCTGCCGTTCTGTGTTACAATTTATCTCCTCATCATCTGTCCACCCTCATCCCTCAGTCAGTCTGTCAGTCTGTCTGTCCTCACCACCCACCGCAAACCATCTGATATTTTGTTGTTGCTGCGATTTGGGTCGAAGAGTCATAAAAGTGAGGGAACAGCGTGAACCCTCGTCGAGTGTTACAAAGTCTAGGTTGTTCTCTAAACGTCACCGTGTTCCTCCAGTGAGTGTGTGTGTGTGTTTGTGACGTGGTGCATCTTTGTGTGTGTGTGTGTGTGTGTGTACGTTCAGGACGTGAGGTTCTTGTGAACATGCCGGTTGTGTAACAGCCAGAGGCAGCGGTTACATAAGCGTCCCTCCTCGTCCGACCAGCCTCGGCGGCGGTGTCCTGTCTGTCTGTTACCGACGGAGACTCAGACTGTGTCAGTGAAGGAAACTAAAGGGACTTTGTATGAAACAGGACAACCTGTTGTGCACCAGCTGAAGCCTCCAGGAGGAAATTAAGGGGAGTTCTGTGCCCCGACTCTTAACACAACCTACTGACCTGGTTAACACATTCATCCCTGACCCGCCTCACACAAATGCCTCATTCGAAGCCGCTGGTTGCTGTCAGATAAAATCAGCTTCCGGTTTTCTGATAAGTGTTTTTGCAATTTTTCCTTCACATTTTAGTTTCCTGGGAAATTCTACTTCTGGGTTTTTGTGCCCAACATAATTTCTGTTCATGTATTTCACCTTGTTAGCTTGTTTGTCTTCTATTTTTTTGCATTTCTCCAGAACGTCACAGTAATTTCATTTTTTTATCAGATGAATAGTTTGGCCATGAACCAAAGATGAATCACGTTGATGTTAGCATTCAACCAATCGTTACATAAATATTGTATATATCTGCGAGTCTCGAGGAAACACAGACTTTATTCTACATTCTGAAGGAGTGTTTGCTGAGAGATACTGAAATCAGTTTAAAATTAAAAGAAATAATGCTCTTAGTTGTTCATCTCTGAAGTCTAAAACGTTGAAAGGCATATTATCTTTTTAAAAAATCGTCCGAATTACGCCATTTATCAGAGCCAAGAACTGCAAAAACAGGAAGAATCACCAAATTTTTAAATTTCTGACGGTCCTTGAATGAATCATCTGTGATGTGAAGTTCAAGTCTCAGCTTAAAATCATAATATTTCATCAAAGCCATTTTTTTCTACATGTTTTATTTGGAAATTTGACAAATAATTAACAGTGTGCACTAATCAGATTCTGTAAAAACCGAAAAAGTCTGCACTCCTCCGTGCAACCAAAACACCACAAGTGAATCAGAATGATCAACAAAAATATGTAAAATAAATTTTAACTAATATTCAACTTTTGCTTTTTTACAATTTATGACATTATAACTTTGTCATACAAAACAGAGGACATTTCTGAGTTCTCTCCATTTCTAGTCACAGTTGTTTCGTTTCCATAGAGGTGCAGGACTTTATATTACTGTAAAAAATGAACCCACAGTGAATAAAAATGCAACAATAGCAAAACAGCTTGGTACTTAGAAGGTCAAAGTTGAGAGCAACACTGAAATCTCACACAGTATACTTAATCTCACTTCTTCTTCTTTTTAAGTCTTTTAAAAGTTGGTGGAAAGTAAAACCATCAGCAAAGAAACAGTGAATAATCTTTTAATGAAGTGATGAATCATCTTAAAACTTTCACTACTTAACCCGAAGAACAGGATCCACAGTTGGCTAATCATATTTGTATTCTGAGTCACTTTAAAATACGGATGCATATTCAAGATTTCTATGTACTTTGTTGAAAGTAATGTGGTTTCACAATACTCAGAATACATAACTCCATCATTCTGATTGCATAAACCTAACAAAGCCTCACCAACAGTTTGTTTCCATAACCAAAGACAATACATTTGTAGGACCAGCTCTGAAGAAGTCATATGTAATTAACACCTTGTGTTGATGACGTCTTAAGAAAGATGTTCTGTGTTTCATAAATGTACATCAGCGGGAGGCGATTATGTAATGAGGAGGAGCAGCGAGGCGCTCAAACCTGTATCTGGACGAGGTGGAGGTGAGGGAGGAGGAGGACGATGATCAGAGAGGAGAGAGGAAGAAAAGCAGAGCAGGAGGAGGGAGGACTAATTCAGAAAATAAAGTAGAGGCAAGTAAATGAGCAGGAGGAGGATGAAGGGAAGATGTAGAGAGGAAGGATGAGATGGAGAAGTGAGAAAATGTAAGGATTTTCCGATTTCATACAAAGGCATAATGAAATATGCACTTAAACAGTTTTATATAATAATAATAAATAATAATCTAACCTTTATTGATCCCCTTGGGGAAATTCCTTCTCTGCATTTGACTCATCCTATTCAAAGTTAACCTTAATTATACATACTAGGAGCAGTGGGCTGCCGCGGTGCAGCGCCCGGGGAGCAGTCAGGGGTTAAGGGTCTTGCTCAAGGGTCCACAGTGGTGGTGACTGGGACAAGCGGTCACTTTCCCACCTCAACCTCTTGCCAGTCTGGGGGCTCGAACTGGCGACCCACCAGTTACAAGTTCGCTTCACAAACCAGTAGGCCACCATTGCCCTATCCTGTTTTCCGCTGCCGTAACCTGCAGGCCCGAACTTTTGAGCATGTTCCGACCACAGAAACCTCTTTCAAGGCAGTTTTTGGGGAGGAAATAGCACTTACTGTAGGGATAGGTACTTCTGAGTGGTGTTGAAAGGACAGAAATGGACAGCAAGTTCCATTTTTTCTGCATTCTTGATGTCCTCGCTGACTAGCAGTTTCACCTCTCAAATATCATAATTAACAACGTAAAATTCGCCATATACGATATATGTATGACCTGAGTTCCTGCAGTAGAAATCCTACTGTCTTCATTAACACAAGACTATATGACATGGTCAAATGCTACCAAATGAAATATGATTTTGTGTTGTGACAATACATAAATATC
>OMNN01098747.1:36291-53240 GCA_900302755.1 Chromis chromis
GTTGACCTTAACTATACATACTAGGAGCAGTGGGCTGCCGTGGTGCAGCGCCCGGGGAGCAGTCAGGGGTTAAGGGCCTTGCTCAGGGGCCCACAGTGGTGGTGACTGAGACAAGAAGTCGTTCTCACTTTCCCACCACAACCTCTTGCCAGTCCGGGGACTCAAACCGGCAACCTCTCCAGTTACAAGTACAAAACAGTCTCTGTACGGATGAATTTAGATTGATAATTTTGGCGTTGCAGTGAAATCCGTCCGTTTCCTGTCTACTTCCTGGAATTGCGATGTTTGTGTTCTTTGTGACGTGGAGGATTCTCCGCTGTGTCGTAGTAAATACAGTATCTGCCGTCATCATCTCTAATCCGGTTATGCAGATGGCAGGCGGAGAGCGGCCGGGCACGACACAGACAGACTGTCCACTTTCATTCATTTTTATTTATTTATTTGATTAGATTGCATCTTATTTATTTGTTTGTTTTGTTCTGAAAGGAGGTCAGAGGCCAGAAAGTGGCGACATTAAGGAGGGAAAAATACATTAAAACCTAAAATCTGTGGATTCTTAGTTCAGTTTTTTGGTGTTTTTCTTCACCACTGTGGGTTTGTGTTTGAATTCATATTTTATGGAAGCAGATCAATCTAATGCAGGTATTTGATGTATTTTGAGGAATCTGATTTGCAGACAGGCGGGAGGTCGGCGTCGAGTCTCTCACAGTTTGCATTAATCAGCTCAAGTAAATGTTATCTGACGACTTTTCCAGATTACAAACTTCCATCCTGGTTTGAGTTCAAGGGCAACTCCACGTTTCCATCTGCTCCACAGAACTTATTTATATATTTCTTTGAAAAGCAGCCGGAGATCACAAAAAGTCTGTTTTCTCTGCATCCAGCTGTTTTCATCACTGTTGGGTAAAAAAACACCAACTTGTCAGGTTTCCAGAGCCAAGAAAAACAGCAGATATGCAAGTTTGAGTTTATCCAATGAGGCTTTAAAGGGGTTTCATTAGACTAAAGACACATTATGAGGTCTATGTATATGTACATGTATATCTGCTGTTTTTACATGTTGTATAGGTTTATTCTGTGCTTTAATGTTCAAAAAACAAGTTATTTTTCTCATTCTGTTATTTGCTGTAGCAACTTGTCTCAAACTCTGTATAACGCTCAGATTTGAGCTCCTGTCTCTTTAAACTTAAACCCACCAGCAGATTTGAAAGGCATGTTGTCTCTAAAAAAAGAAAATTACAACATTGGTCAGAGCCAGAAACTGTAAAAACAGAAAGAATTGTTGGATTTTCAACTGTTTTGATCCTTGAACTACTAGTCTGTGGCATGCTTAGCTAAATCTTTCATCAAAATCACTTCATTCTACATGTCTCAGCTTAAAAGAATGCTAAAAAATACACTGTTCAATATAAACAGATGCTGTAAAAAGCAAAAAATTCTGCACTGCTTAGCGCAACCGTGGAGTCATTAGTGACTCGGCTGTGACCAACAGTGACGTGACAAAAATTCAACAACTTTTTTCCTGAAAAGGGCATTTATGTATTTATACAGAACAGATGGGAGACAAATCTAGAAACAAATTAAAAATGTAAGTGGTAAAATATCTATAGCATGTAGGGCCAGTATTGGTATCATCTGTGGACACTTGGATAAATGTTGCACATGTGAATTTCAGGTTTTTAATTTAAAAATCAATAAAAATATACAAAGAAATTCAACTTTTTTTTTCTTTTTAATGATGTATAGCATCTGCACAAAAGACTTTTTTTATTATTCCTCTCTCCTTCTAGACATAATTGTGCTGATTCCATAGAGGTGCAGGACTTTATATTGCAGTGAAAAATGAGCCACAGTGAGTAAAAATGTAACAGGAGGAGATACTAATTGGGATTAAGGCTGCCATTCTAAAAAAGCCAAGTCTGCTCTGATTGGTCAGCTGGCTCGAGGAAAGGGAGAAAACGTTGGTTAAGTACAATAATAACTCAAGTATAGACAGCGAGATGTAGCTTTAATTGAAGCAACTGTAGCATAAAAATGTTGGCAAACTTTGAGGAAGCTGCTTATTCTTTATTTAAGGGCCAAACTAGCTGCTAGTTTGTTGTTATGCAAATGTGTGACATGGTGATGATATGTAACAGAAGAAAAACCCAGACTTTAAATGAGCTGTTTCAGGCAGGTGAGACGCTGCATTTTCTGTTTGCAGACCTTTTACATGCACAAAAACAGCAGCTACATACCAAACTGAGGAAAAAGGAAAACCCAAAAAGCAAAATATGGGCTCTTTAAAAGAAGCTTTAGTGTTTAGCTTCTCTTTCTATCTTCCCTGATGGTCTTTCCTCTCTTTCCTTCTCTCTTCATGACATTAACACTTGAGTTATTGGCACTTACATGGTGCCATCACATGTCGGTGGTGTCATGTTCGTCAGCACAGCGCAAAGAGTTACATAAATACTTAACATATACGTAGATGCGGTTACATAACCTCGTGGTTTGCTGAAGATGTTCCTCCGCTGCAAACACACTGACCATGACTCTGCTGCCAACGGCTTCACATTCCTTTAGAGCCACATACTGTATCTCTCCAGTGCACGTTGTGTTGTTTGTGTGAAGTCTTTAACCCAGAGGCAGCGTCCAAAACGAACAAAGTAATGGCTCAGAAAATGTGCTGCGGCTGCTGTTTACTCTGTGAGACTAACTGATGATTCAGCGTTTCATCCAGACACTTCATTCTCTCACTGCGTCTCATCGTGACGGGGGTCCAGCTTCACCTGCATTCACACTTTGCTTCAAGTCGTCCTGTTTCTCGTCCTACTTTCATCCCCTCCTCATCGCAGGCAGCAGAATACTAGAGTTTTAGATTTGGTCACTTAGCAACAGTCGGTATGTCAAACCGGCATTCTCACTTTAAGGCCTTGGGAGGGTTTCTTAATGAGGAGGGCAGGTCTCAGAGTCTTTAGAGAGTTTATAACCTAGAATAGAAAAAGGTGAGAGAAGCTGCGTCTTGTCTCTTCAGTTACAAATCATTCTGAACTCACAAATTCTGATAAACCCAATGAAATGAGTGAATCAGCCCATTTGCACAGAGATTTCAGAAGCTGCGGTTACTTATTCAGTGATAGTGTCGCCAAAAAATACAAAAGTTCAACAGGAAAAAGTTCAAGAAGCAAGCAAGTCTGCCGAATCTGCAGTAAACTCCAAAAACTGCCTGTCTGTGTGTAGCAGTGTTTTGGGGATTCTGAGTGAATATATTTGGTTTGTAGACGAGGAGTCTTCTCTGTTTTGTGATTCTTTCTTTCACTTGTCAACACACAAACATCCAAAAACCAACTTCCAGGGGCTTTTTAGTTGCAGAGCAGAAGAAGTTTATTGCAACTGATGATAAAGTGAAAGATGTTAAAGGAAAAGTTTTGGTTTAGGTTCACTGTCAGTCCAAACCACAGGCAGGTAAATTCAATAAAATCCTATTTGTCATATATACTTGCATCTGATATATCTGATATACAATACGCCTGCTTTGACACCTTTTTCATCCAAAAAATTGTTAAAGCATATATGGCAATTTTCCAGTTGTTCTGATGACATTGGTTTATCTTTGCAGTCTTTCAGTACGAGATAAAGTCCTGCACCTCTATGGAAACAGAACAACCGTGACCAGAAGTTGAGAAAACTCAATATATCTTCTGTGCAGTATGACACCGTTATAATGCCATTAATCATAAAAAAAAGGAAAACACAAAAATTTAATTTTTACGAGTACTTATTTTACAAAAAGAAAAAAAAAAGAAATTAACATGTAGAATTTTTTTTCCAGAGCCCACAGGTGTTACCAGTACTTGGAAAAAGGTAACTCTACATACCATAGATATTTTACTGCTTACGTTTCTTATTTGTTTGCATACTTGTTTCCTCTATCTGCTCTGAGTAAACACTGCCTGCAGTTCAACCAAGAAGTTTCTGAATTTTTGTCATTTAAACGTTGGTCTCACCTGAGTCATTTATAGCTTCATAGTTCTGTCAAGGAGTGCAGAATTTTTTGTTTTTTACAGAATGTGGTTAAAGCGGACAGTTTATTTTTGGCGATATTTTAAATGAGACATGTAGAATAAAGTGATTCTGAGTAAAGTACCCTGAGTAAATGGCACATCAAAGACGAGTAGTTCGAGGACCATTTTAAAGTTAAAAATCTAGCTGTTCTTTCTGTTTTTACAGTTTCTGGTTCTGATAAATGGTTTAATTTGGGCGATTTTTGTAAAGACAACATGCCTTTCAAACCTTCTGGTGGGTTTTGGGGAAGGAAAGTAAGATGGAAAATGTTTTCCAACTTTGCCATTCTGTGTGATTTTCAAATGGAGTCCCTGCTTCCCTGTTAGCGATTAAATAACTCACCGTGGTGTGGGGTCCACAGCCACGAAAGATGGATGTGAGGAATATAAACTGTGAGCAGTTTGGTGGGAGGTGCTGATGCTGGGATCCAGGTAATAGGTGACAAGTGGAGGGTTTTTTTTTTCATACGACTGCGCTCCGTATTGCATTATGTAATGTGTGTTCATACAACCAACGACAGCTATTTGACGGGCTGTTGTGATTGGAGCGCTGCCAGTCTTGTGTCGTAGCATTGTTTGCACGGCGCCTAAAATGTGTGTTTGCCGAGCATGATTCAGGAGAGGTTTGCAGTTTCCTGGGCGCTCGGTGGGGAGTATTGAACAATTCATCAGTTATATAACTTATTTTGTGCGTTTGTGCGAGTGTTGCGTAACCTGTCGGGTCATAATGCGGTAAGATTCTCCCAAAGGTGTGTGTGTCTGCAAATATATGTGGATGAATCTTTACACCTGTATATATAGATGTATATATATAGAGATGTATATATGTATCTTTATATATGTGTGTGTTTGTGTGTGTGTGTGTATATTTAGATAGGTCTGTATATATGTGCATAGATAATTAGTAGGTACTAATTGTCTATGCACTTTGTATTTATTTATTATGCACTAAAAGACTGACCAGTTTCGTTGCAAATCGCAATTACCATAAAGATACTCTATTCTGTTCTGTTGTGTTCTATTCTATTCTATTCTATTCTATTCTATTCTATTCTATTCTATTCTATTCTATGCTATGCTATGCTATTCTATTCTGTTCTGTTCTATTCTATGCTATTATACGCTATGCTTTTCTGTTCTATTCTATGCTATGCTATGCTATTCTGCTGTATTCTATTCTGCTCTGTTCTATTTTATACTGTTCTATTCTATTCTATGCCATGCTAAACTATTCTACCTTATTCTATGCTATGCTATGCTATGCTATGCTATGCTATGCTATGCTATGTGTGTCACTGTGTAGCTTCCAGACTGAAGTAATTTTATACCATGGAAGAGAAACATGTGATTTGCATGTTATAACTCTGCTTTACTTACTTTCTAGTGTTTTACTTGCAGTAAAGTTTATTTTAGTTGTTTTAGTTGCATTTAATTTAAGAAAAAATCAAGCTGCCCCACCATTATAATGTATAAAAACAGTTAGAGGCTGCATCTAAGTCAAAATGTCACACTTTTAAGCACTAATACACCCCAATTTAGCAGCATCCAAACAACATAAAATTGCTTTCAGCCGGAGTTCTTCTCCTCTTCTCTCAGCTGCTCTCCAGAGATAGGCTAAAAAAATTCTCTGGTCGAACTATTAAAGTGGTTGTTAAATGCGCCGACTCTGTCAACAAGTGTGGTCGGGTCTGCTAATGGCCTGTTCCACCGCATCCCACTCTCAGTTTTAATCTTTACTGGAAACAGAAAACCAATACTGAAACTGTTATTCCCTGAAAAGAAACAGGTGTGCCGCTCCTGCTCTTCATTATTAGCATTTTTCATCTCTTATTTGTTTTAATTTGTGTCCTTTCAATAACAAAATCAAACTGTTTTGAGGAGTTCATGCCAATATCCAGCAGACTTGTTGGCTCATTAGAGTTAAATACCAAAGATGATGGAGACATGATGTTGTTTTGGAACTTTCTTACTCTGTTTTCCAGAGAAATATTTGAAAATGAACATCAGATAAACACTCAGCGGGTACAAGGCGTGTCTATAAACTAATAAAAGCATATTTCGTAACATATTTCATAAAGTCTCCCTCTGTGTGGTGAAGGATTACTGGATTTGTCCTCTTGACCCGACCAAAAGGAAACAGTCCCAGAATCTGTTTGTGTGTCGCCGCCATGTTCTTTTAATGTGTGTGTGTGTCGTACACCCCCTCTTACTCTGAAGTGCACCTCTGTCTTTCTCTTTGAATGGTGACCTCGCTTTCATCTCGTCTCCTCTTTATTTTTTGCCTCTGCTGCCCCCTCAGTGTCTTGTATGTGTTTGTGCTGATGTGGAGGCTCTATATGCATTTTAGGAACTGTTATATAACTGTTCTGTAAGGTAGAGTCGGAGGAAGGGAGGAAAAGGAAAACAAGGTAGACAGGATGAAGAAGTGGATTTGTAAATCAAATTTGTGACATAAGACAAAACTTATGTTGCTGCTCCTGCGTCTCGTATGATATAATAATCCAGTTTCAGGAAAACTCCTCCATTTACTATTCTGGGAACACACTGTCTGACAGCTCAGTCCTGCTGGAAAAGAAAACATGTGGTGGACATGATATCATGAGCAGTGGAAGGCAGAGGACAGCTTCAGAGTTTCTAGGGTTTTTGGAGATATTTTAGCATCTCTGGTCCTTGTAGAGTCAAAGTTTCCACATTTTCCCCCTTTTCAACAAATTAATGAAAATCTCACATGTCCCAGGAATGTGTTTTTTCATATTTTCAGCTCAAAATACCACAAAGATGGATAATTTCACCATGACTGTCTAACTGGTTTTAGTTATGTATGTATACCTGGTGGGAAATCAGTAAGTTTTCATTAGTTTTACGTTAATTTATTGCACTTCTTGTATCATACTATAGATGCTGCCTTGTACACGATGAGTCTGCAGGTGTGCTTGTGCCTCTACGGCTGGAAATCATGGATATGTGAGCCAAATTTGCATCCAGTAGTAGTGGAAAATCTCTCTAAAACGAAAAATATCAACCTAATGATGGTACTAGAGGAAGCTCGATCAAAAATGAAGCCATGGAAAACTCATGAAACTGGTGAATGCTGGCATGAATTAATTTACTTGAACAAAAAAGTTGATTACTGCATTTATTTTGATGTTGCAGATTGAACATTTCTTAGCCTTTTTTTTTTTTTACATGCGATGTACCAACACCTTCTAAAGAGCTCTATGTTTTATGTTGTGATTCAACTGACTTTTTTGATATTTATTCTCTACATATAGCTAATTATATCAGAGCTATTGCACAAGAATCACTCTGAAACACTAGTCTGAGACGCACCACGCACACACCGAGCACTGAGATGAGCTGGTGTCATTAGCAGCCAGATCAAGAAGTTTGTTATCACATAGATGGACTGAAGGGGCGTTTTATGTAAGTTGTTTTTCAGTTTCGCAGTGAGCTCATTGCCACCAGCCTCCATGCTCCATTATGTCGAGGACGTGTGTCCGTCTGCGTGCACATCCTCATGCCAGGTGTCATGCAGTGAACATGTCTTGTATGCATTTCTTAGCGCGTTGAAACTGAGAATCAATGTGTGTTTTGGCGGCGCGTCCCTGTTTGTCCAGTTGTCTCCGGGAGATTCTTGGCTGCGCCGATCTATGTGTGTTGGATATTTATGTGTTGATTAATGTTCTTATGTGAACACTTGTCCTCTGGAATGTGTGTGTTTGTGTGCGTCTGTCGGTGTTTGTGTCCTGTCTTGTGTTTCATAAGCCGTCCATATTTATGATCCAACTCTTACATAAGCCTCAGATCTGGTTCAGTGTGTTTCTGGCAGAACAACTGAGGGAAAGAGGAGGAGGAGGGAAGAAGAAGAAGAAGAAGAAGAAAGGTGAAATACAGGCAGATTGAGGGAAGAAGAAACGGAGAGAAGTGAAGACGAAAAAGCTGACAAATTAAGATTAAACAGTTTTCATGATTTTGCATTGAAGTATGATTTGGCTCAGAGTCTTACCAATGTGGTTTAGTTAAATGCTTATATGAATACAGTTAAATCCTCACAGGCTCCAGCAGATCAATAAGTCAAACCAGTTTAACCCAGTTTATGGGCGTTTTTTTGCTCCTGTCGCATTTATACCCACTGTTGGCTCATTTTTCACTGCATTATAAAATCCTGCACCTCTATGGAAACAGCATAACCACAGTTATAATGCCATAATAATTTTTTTTTTAAACAAGAAAAGAAATGATAGCTTAATTTATGTGATTATTTGTTTTACAAAACTTTACAAACTGGGGAACTTATAGGTTCAGTATTTTTCCAAGTTCCGTTACCAACACTGGAAAAAGAAATGGTCACTCTACATACGATAGATATTTTACCACTTACATTTGTAATTTGTTTTCATACGTTTCCTATGTGCTGTTTAAACACAGCCTGCAGTTCATCCTAGTGCAGCTGAAAACGTCCTGGATTTTTGTCACATCACAGTTCGTCGCAGCAGAATCACTAATGGCTCATTTTTGGGGGAATCATTTTTAGGTTTTTACAGAATCTAGTGAATGCTAATGGTCTGCTTTTTAAACGCAACATGTTGAATAAAGTGATTTGGATGAAATATCACAATTTTAAGCTTTGATTTGGATATTTTTTCAAAACGGTGCATCACAGACAAGTAATTCAGGAAAATCTAATAATTATTCCTGCTTTTACAGTTTCTTTCTAGGATAATAGTTGTTCAGAGGGTTAAAACACATTGGACAGTGAAAGTCTTTCGGCTGCTTTGCATTTTGTAGCTAACAGTGATGGTCAGGTTGTGATTCAGCTATTTCCAATCATACGTTCAATAAAAGGAAAAAGGAAAATCTGATTATTTGTTTGTACACTGCTATTGTTGGCTCATCTGGTGAAGTACTTTGCCAAGTTTTTTAAGATAACAGGAGTGTTGCTCCACACCTCCACACCTCGGACAAACCCAACTGAACACAAACATGTTTACCTGCATAAAACTAAAGAGAGAACAGAGCAATGAACAAACCGTACAGGACTGATCCAGTAAAACTGGCTGCTTGTTTTGTCGGTATTTGACTTGGGACTGTTGGTAATTCATTCATATGATTTACGTCTTATTCATTGACAGTTATAATTATTAGGTGTACAACTTCAGTCGCTGTCATTTCTCAGAGCAGAGTGAAGGTGGCATTAGACATCTTATGACTTAATTGTACTCGTCCACCCAGATTTTAATTAGATAAAGTGTCCTGAATGTGCAAGTTCCTAAAATATTTGGTGATTTCTTTTGAGTGTTATGAGCTGTTGAGCTGCAACAGTGAAGCTCTGTTTCATGCCAGTTTCCTGGAGTCAACAAGTATTACAAAACTCAAAGGTAGTGTGACTCAGCAGACACTGGAATTTCCCAAATCAACTTTGTTTTAAGCAGAGATGCTTAAAATGTACAAAACTGGAGTTTTACTTTGGAAAAAATATTTATTTTCTGTCTATACGGACATTTTTGGCAAACAGAAACCATATTTGTGACTTTTTTTCGAGTTCCTAAATTTGGTTCAGAATCGAGAACTTTAAGAATCTAAGCTTATACTGTGTCCTGTGTCTCTGGCTGTATTCGCAAGTTTTAGTGTTACTACACTTTAAATTAACAGTTATCTATCCTGTCTTGTGTCCCTCCCACAGACCAGTCCCACAGCGCCCCCTTCAGCTCCGAGAATGAGGCTCAGGGCGGCGACCCGGCTGTGTGGCAGTGCACCCCTCCCCCATCTACCTCACCCTCAGCGGAGACGCCGGCTCACCCACCATCCCAGCCCGGGTCCAGACCCCACTCCAGGCCGGCAAGCCAAAGCCCCTCGCCTCCCTCCGCCCTGACAGGAACCAAGAAGAGGAGCTCCAAACCTGCACACATGAGACGCAACATCAGGTACTGAACCCAATGTTCCCACTGCAACTTCAAACATGGTCCCAGTCCAAGAGCTCAAATATACACCAACATGTTTATATATTCACTGGGGATTCATGTAAGAAACAGCAACAGAATTCATAACATTTAATCCACCAACATATCTCAATAACCCTCTGAAATCCAAAACCCACCAGTGGCTTTCAAAGACATGTCATCGTTAAAAACTTTAAGAAATTACACAATTTATTCGAGCCATAAACTTAAAAAAACTGAATTGATGCATTTACAACTTCCTGATGGTTCTTGAACATGTCACAGATGTGCTTAAACTACTCAAAGTACCCTTCTGTCAGGATGATCCAAATTCAAAATCACAATTTCCATCAGAATCAATTTATTCTACAAAAATGTTCAAGATCTACTGTTTGCATAAACCAGATTCTATAAAAAACATGAAATTCTGTGCTCCAACAAACAAAACATCAGGGACTTTTTCTGGAGGTAGGCAGTGTCCACATAAATCAGATAGAAGACAAGAATGATTAAAAATGTAATATATGTGTTATGTAGAGCCACAATTTTTTTTACCATTAACAGTAACACATGTGGGCACTTAGGAAGATGTTGATTTCCGGTTTTTCCTGTTTTTGTAATAATAAAAGAAATTCTACTTTTTAATTTTTATGATTTACACATTATAGCTCTGTCATATTGCACAATACATTTTTGAATTCTCTTTATTTCTAGCCATAGTTGTGTTTCCATAGAGGTGCAGGACTTTATATTACAGTAAAAATAATCCAACACTGAGTAAAAATGGCCAGAAACCTGTATGAGCCAAATATAATTTCAAAAACAACATATTTCTGTACATAACAGTTGCTATTGAAGTAATGAATCGTCCGAAGAGAAATTTTCATGAAATATGAGGTATATTTTGCAGGCCAGATAGTCATTGTCCTCGGACCTTTGGTGCCCCACTGAAATGTAGTGGATACTTCTGAGTTCACTGAAGTGCACTTTAATATCCATTTTCTGCTGAGCACATCTCAGCTTCATACTATGTCCAGCAACATCCCACCATTTTCAGCATATTTTTTTTTACACTTGAATAAATTCCGCACAACATGCATGTATGAAACTGCTAAGATACAGACGTTAAGATATCAGATTGATTTAGTGTTTTGCCTACTTTGCATTTAAAGGCTGAGTAAACCAGTTTTCAAAAACAACCCTGAATCATTGCTTGTCATGCAGTAACCAGTCAACCTGGAGATAAAAAGGATTACCACACAATGCTCTGGGTATGTTGCTGCTGAGGTGCAGAATAAACTAACATTCACTCAGCTTATTCAACACTTATTGTATTTCTAATAACACCCAGCGGCCGGATAATAGGATTTATCATATCACTACTGTATATCTTTTTCCTTCCTCATTCTCAGATTTCACTCTTATTCTGAAGACTTAAAGCTCAGGCCAATTACCGATGAAATCTGTCCCTGATTATACATATGCTCGGTCTGCAGCTTCATTCCTCCAGGCTGCCAATAAACATGATATAGCTCAACCCCAAATATGCTGTTGCTTTTACATAACAGTGTGTTAAAATTAATAACAAACATGTGCCAGAGATGGAAGCTCTGGGTTTAATTCTCAGCCTGTAGTTCCCTCATTGATAAGATATTTAACTGTTTGTGTAAACAGAACAGGAAATATGGTTTGAGTTGTCTGTTGCTGAGAATGATCATTTTCCCAGAATTTCAAGGTTTTCTCTCTCAGATAATTAACCCTCCGAACCACAAAATCCACCGGTGGGTTTGAAATGCATGTTTTCTTTAAGAAATCGCCAAAATTACACTATTAATCAGAGCCAGAAGCTGTAATTAAACAAGACAATGACCATATTTTCACCTTTCCAATGGTTCCAGAATAAATTATTTACAAAATTTACAGAATTGTCAATAATATACCTTCTATATAAACCAGAGTCAATAAAAAAAATTAAATAAAAACTGAGAAAAGTCATTAGTGACTCATCTTAGTCACTTGACAAAAATTCTTGGATTTCTCGGTTGAACTGCAGGCAGTGTTTACACAGATAGGAGGAAAAGTAGTAAAATATCTACCCAGTATTGGTAGCACCTGTGGGCACTTGAAAAATTGTTGTACATGCCAATTCTAGTTTTTATAACATAAAAAATTAAGGAAATTTAACTTTAGCTTTTTAACGTTTGTATGATTTATGGCATTTTAACTGCACAAAAGATACCTCTGCGTTCACTTCTAGCCATGATTATGCTGTTTCCATAGAGGTGCAGGACTATATAAACAATGCAATGAGCAAATCCTACTGTATTTACTTTATATTGAGATGAAAAACAAGCCTACAGTGAGCAAAAATGGGACAGGGGCAAAAAGAAAACAAACTCTTTTATTCCAGCATTTGCACATGAGAATCTACAATTTATCTAGATTTGACATCTACCTTTTAAGTGTCATTTTTGCCCACTCGGGGCAGAAGGACTCAAAATCAAGCTAACAGAAACGCAGCTATCATCGCTAACACATTAGCAAACACTTCAACACATCCAGTAGCAGCATTAGCAGTTATTTCAAGTCATATTTTTGTCTTGTGAGTAGTAGCTTGCTAGCTAGCTGCTAACTTTGTCTGCCATTTAGTGCTAGCAAGTTTCCTGTTACATCTAGAAACGAGACTAGTGAGAGCGCTAGAACTGAGATGAACGGTAAATGACCCATTAAACCAAAATATAATTCTATTTTAATATTAAATAAATTGTGATTAAAGACACTTAGAAGGAAGCAACGTTTGATAATTACGATCCATCAACATATAAATGCACGTACAAAGGAAACCATGCACCCTGCAGTATTTAATAAGTAAAGTTAGCTTATAGAAATAAACAGCTGTACTAAAATGTAAAGTATTTTTTTCTGTGTGTCTTTGTAGGAAGTTGCTCAGGGAGCATCAGTTGGAGGCCGTGACCAAAGCCGCCCAGCAAGATGAGCTGGAGAGAAGGCGACGTCTGGAGAAGCAAAGAAAACAGGACTTCCCTGTACCGCTGCTGCCTGAATACACAACTGGTGAGTGCAAAAACACAGGAAAATATACCACAACTGCATCCGATAACACCAACTCTGTAACCCGTTACCTGTAGCATGTAGACATACGGATCCCCACGTGTATCAATTTTTTTTTTTAAAGCCGTAAAATCCATAGAAAATGTATTGAATCAAAAAGTATATTATCACTTTATTAAAAAATCTGCATATTTACTGTGTCGTGGTGCAGACAAATAACAAAAATATGCAATCTGCACAGTCTGTGATGCAAACAAAATGCCAACTGCCGCAGAAGAACATACATCAGAGAGAGCATCGGCCACAGATGATAGTGTTTGCAAATCTGAAGCTCTGACAAATGTGTTAAAGTTCTGCTTTGCAACACAATCTGCCGACCACCTGACTGAAGTTTACCACACATATGTTGATTTTTTTGGTATTCTGTATGATTTTATTTGCACCCATGAGCAAATAAACGGGGGAAAACCCCAAATAATAAAAACATGCGTAGATGAAGCCTGCCGTTGTTTCCAAGTTCCCAGGAGCTGAATCTTTCTGTTTTTTATTAAATGTTTACATCATTCCCATCCCTCTCTTCAGGAGACGTGACAAAGCATGTGTCCTCATCGTCGGCATCAGTGGCTTCACAGCAGGAGGCGAAGTCGACCAGACAGGAAGTGATCAGCTTGGACTCCAGCAGCACCGGCATCAGCGAGGACGACAGCAAGACCGACGAAACCACTTCTGCTGCTAAAGAGCACAAAGGTGAGAAACACAACACAGAAACACAGATGTTAACTTTTTTTGGAGCGTCTTTAGATCAGCAAGTCGCTTCAGTGTTACCTAATGATCAGATATTTCTCAAAACACAAACATTTCAGCTACAAAAACAAAGGATTATTGTTTGTTTCTGACATTTTTCAGTGATTTTTATGACTCAAGAGTCGTGACAGTAATACAAATTAGGTGTTTTGTTTTGCGTTTTAAGTGAATCCTTGAGCAGGTTTCTCTGAGTGAGCATCAGATGACTATTGATCAGATGAACACAATTAAATTACCTCATTAAAACTACTTCAGAAAAAAGTTTACTCTAAACAAGGTGTATAAATTATATTTTTTATTTGCAAAAAAATATACATCAGAGAAAGAATGACCTGACAAATGTGGTAAAGGCTGAAGTTATGCTTTGTAGTTTCACAGCAGAACACACACACAAAAAATAACACAAATGTGGAAAACTTTTACGTATAAGACAACCCAAAATAATTTAATCTTCCTGGAAAATCAAGATATCAAATTACAGCTTCTTTTTCCCGTCAACCAATCAGTGGATAAAGGAGCTGAATTGTGTCAGACACCTCTCAGTTTTCCGGCTCCAGGTTACTCTTGACCTTTATGTGTGTAAGTGGGCCAGTAGGTCGATGAGGCCTGAAGGCTGCAGGGAGGTTATGAAAGCAAACAGGGACACAGGACTGTGAAGGTAATTTATTACCCATCATCCAGCTGGAGATTCTCATCTGTCTGCATGGCTTAAATAGGCCGGATGCTGTTTCTTAAGATGCCTGAACAGCACAGCGTGAGCTGTGGAATAACATGTGAAGAGTTTTGTTATGGAGGCCAAAAGTTGCACCAACTTTTGTGTCTTTTTTTAGAAATTAATGGATTGAAGGGCTGTTCTGAAGTGCAAAATCTTATTTCCCATCGTTTTTCCATTATAATTAACCATGTGCAGTTTCTGGGCGTTTTTTTTGTTCCTCTTACATTTTCCCTCACTGTGGGCTCATTTTTCTCCTATCAGCTCTATGTAAACACAGCCTGCAGTTCAACCAAAAAGTCCCAGAATTTTTGTCTCATGACCGTTTGTCACAGCTGAGTCAATGATGGTCTTTCAGTTGTGTGTCGAAGCACAGAATTTTTCATTTTTTATAGAATCTGGTTAAAGCAAACAGTTAATATGTGACACATTTTTAAATGAAACATGTAGAATGAGTTGATTTTAATAGAAAGCATGATTTTAAGCTCAGATTTTGCTCATTTTCCTGACAGAAAGGTACACTGATTAGTTCAAGCATTTATTTAAAGATAACATGCCTTTTACACCCGGCAGTGGGTTTTGGGGTTCAGAGATTTATCACAGTTCTATAGACAGCTTAAATTTGGAGAAACCTGAAACCTTTTGGCAAGTTTAAACAGAAAAATGACAGGAAGATTATTCAGAATTTCAAAAACCATATATGGTCCTCAAAACTGAAGCACACGGGACAGTTAAATACATCTATGCAGTTCAATCTGCTGTTTAAAAACCACCTCAAACTGCACTTTTCAGTAGGTTTGACTGATGTCTGAGACACAACAGAAGCAAGAACTCCAATATAATAGGACATACAATATAAAGGTGTGTATTTTTATAGTGTGAGAGAAGGAACAAGAGTCTAATTTTCAGATATGGAATCTGTCACACTGTTGGCTTCATCTGTTAAAGTGCTTATCACTTTTGAATTGCAGGCTTCAGTTTAAGGGCCCGTATGAAAAGAGCTGTTATAAGGATGTGTGACATTTAGCATCTGGTGCACAAGAGGTGCCGCCACATTCTGCTGTAAGGAGTTATGAATGAAATCTGTGCTTGAAAAAAACAGATACTATGAATGGAAGTTTAAAAAAACAGCAGTCTGGCTGATGATCTAATGATTAGTGTGATTGTCAGAGACATTTTTTCTTTCTTTATTCTGCACAAAGGGAGGAAGAAAATCCAATTTCAAAAACACATTTTCATCATTTGATGTGATTAGAATCTTTCATTTGCTGTATTTGAATCAAATTGACTCGCTTTGTGTGTGAATGATGAAGCAGAATTAAGCCAAATTTCTACCACAATCGACGCATTTATGTCACAATCCGGAGCGCGATCGCTGTCAGGACATTCATGGAAAAGTGCATCAGCTGGTCTATTCAGACGTCTATCCTGTAAAATCGCCAGCAGATGTGTAAAAGGGCATTTTCAAGGCTGTTTTCTGAGGACCCGTGGTGGAAGCCGATCCAGTGGTGAAATTTGAGGTCCGATACGCCGCTTTAGGGCACTTTAGGCGACAGTTTCTGGTGGAAACGTTGCATCTCTAAAGCATCAGTCGCTCAAAGATTAAGCAAAGCATCCCTCAATAGCCTCCTGACAGCCGTGCGTTTATTAAATTACACACTCTGTTTCCAATCTGAGCCCAGGGGTGGAAAGTCAAAAACAAAACGCATATGGAGGATTGAAAAACATCCCAAATGAGGTTTCTTTCTTTACCACAATGCAGCAGATGTCTGTTCACCTTAAATCCCCTCCAAACTGTAGATGCAACAAAAAAAACAGTAAATCCTAGAAACAGGTCCTGCTGGGTCTAGTTTAGTGACTTGCATGCTCATTTCAGCCTTTCTGTTGATAGTAAAGACGGTATTAAATGAAGTTGGCCTTTATTTTGAAACACAAGCTTGGCTGATGCTCGCTTTAGTACAAGAAAACCGACCACACAGCTTTTTTTGGGAGACTTTCAAAGTAAATTAGTGCGAGAGTTTAAACAACTGAGGTCAAATCTCTCCTCATTTCCTGTCAAATGTGTGTGTAAATCAGTTGCACTCACCAGATTCTGCAAAAACACCAAATTTCAGAAACCAGAACCTGCAGATTTGGCAAAAAAAAAAACATCATTCCTTGGTGCAACTGTGAAGCCATTAGTGACTCAACTGTAACCAAAACAATATATATTCCGTTAAACTGTGCTGAACTGCAGATGAGAAACCTAAACTTTCCTACTGTCCTTGATCTTATCATGTCTTCTTTTTGAGTTACGATAGGAAAACTAGTGAAATCTAATCTTTATTATACATATTGTATATAATATATATTTTATTCCACAAAAATGTCCAGCGTTACCAC